>CATKHJ010602454.1:0-35854 GCA_949750685.1 Vernicia montana
ATAATTTATATATTTTGACAAAATATTATACATATTTATATTAAGTTTTATATATTATTAATTAATATTTAAAAAATAATAATATAATTAAATATTCAATAATATAATTTTAAAGAAAATTAATTATTTTTCATATATATGTAATATGAAATTATAAAAAAAATAACATATATATATATATATATATATATATATATATATATATATATATATATATATATATATATATTGTGAAATCTAGGCTGGAAGCGGAGTGAGGAGACTCAATCTCATCCTTACCTCATTACCATAGACGAAGCGGGAATTATCCATCGAGTTCGGGATCAGGATGGGTTTTTCGTCGGAGCGGATCGGATTTTGCCATCTCTAATTAAAATATTATGTGAATTCACGCTTATTTTAAATACGGGATGTAATTTTTTTATGACATTTTAGCACCTTGAGTTTAACATCATTTGAAATATTAGTGTCAATCTATCTAATACCGTCAAAATTACTGACATAAAAATTAAAAAATATTTTTTTTTCTATGTGGCACTCATGTGTCATATAACATAAAAATTGAAAAAAAAACTAAAAACATAGTGTTTTAGCAACTCGTTACACATATTGTGAATGCACGTTATAGTTAATATGTGATCGTCGTTTTCCTTTGGCCTTCTATGTATTATCATACTCTTTCTGTCTAAAAAAAAATTATCCACTTTCTTTTCTCGCAAAATTTAAAAAAATATTATTTATTACTTGTCAAATTATAAATTTTATTATATTTTTTCACTTATACCCTTATAATAATTTATTACTATTTTTTTATTAATTTTGAGAATAGACAATTAATATATAAATATATATATAAAAGATAAAAAGTTAAGGTAGCAAATGCCAAATGGTGATGCTTTTCTGATTGCGCGTGCAAGGTGGAATATTAAAATAGTCATTCACTTATTCATCTACTATTTCTATCTTATTTGGTAAAAAAAAAAAAACTATTTCTATTTTCATTCAAATAAAAATTTATTTAAAATTTTACCTCCATAATTTTATAAAATAATTATGCTTAAATTAATTATATTAAATTTGATAAATTTTACAAATAAACTTTAAATTAGCAAAACTACTTAGTTAATTTAATTTTCACTTGATTAAAATTAATTAATTTTTCAAATAAATTATATTTTTAATAATTTAGATATTTAACATAAGAATTCATTTATTTTTAAATGAAAGAATAACTTATTGATTTTGATTTTTAAATTTTAAGGAGGAATACAATATTAGTGAAAGTCAAACCCTCTTATGTTTATTTCTATAATAATCTCACCTTATCAATATATTACCATTAATTAGTATTGAATAAAAAGTTTAATATTATTTTTGAGAAATATGAGAAAAAACCCATTCATCATATGATTTTATATTTTATTAATAAAATTAAGGTCATATTATTATCAAAATTTTATACCAAAAAGCTAAAATTTTAAGGTTTACTAAAAACACTCAATTTTTTTTTTCAAAAAAATTACAATTGTTCATAAACCTTTCAAAAAGCTATGATTCTTTGATATTTTTGACCAATTATTGCGTTAATTTCTACTTAATTATTTCTCTAATTAACTTTCTGCCATTTTAATCATTTTTTTCCATTTTGAATATATTTGCAAATAGCTAGCAATTATGCCTGCTGGCCGGCTGCTGAGTTGCAGAGCAAGCAAGTTTCTGACCCAACACCACACATCACTACAGGGTATGTTACATATTAAATACATGTTTTAGTTTAATTTGCTTATTAATTATTAATTTATTGTTAAAAAATAAAACTTTTTGTTAGTAATTATACTGAAATTCATTAGTTCCAAAATTAAGTAAATAAATAAAAATCTGAGATTGCATCAATGAGTAGATCTTGATGGTAGGTATCAATCACAATTTATAAAGTTAATTAGAGATTTCTGATAGCAATTTTTAAGATAGAAAATGAAGGAATTTTTTTTATTAGGCCAGTAAATAGTAGAATTTTGCAATTTGATTTTTATAAATTTAAAATTTATTTTGAATAAAATTTTATATGTACAATTTTTTTTTTTTATCGGAAATGTTTTAAAAAAGTGATGAGTTGTCAAGATTCAAATTTTTTTTTTAAAAATAAAATGAATCTTTCATTAATAACGATTAATCAGTACAACTTGGAACAGAAAAGTAAACTTAACTGTATTCAAGAAATACATATAAATCTTGTTATAAAGATGAGATTTTTCTCTGAGTTTCATTGATCGTGTTGATGGGACAATTGTACATAGCATCTTGGCTGCGTTTGGCACATTGACAAAAAACACATTCCATTTGGTGGCTATACTAAACCACAAATCGACTTCATTGTCTTTAAACGACTTCGATTTTCTAAATATCATACTCAAACTCCTCCTAACTCCTATGACGAAAGACAAACAAACTCCCATAAAAGAAGACAAGCAAACTTCCATAAAAGAAGACAAAACAAAAAACTTATTAAATCGCATAAAAAAAAATAACAAAACTCATAAAATAAATGAAAAGCAGACTTAAATTCATCTCTAGAAAGACACAGATTTACATATATTTCTTATTAAAAAAAAATTAAACACAATAAAGAAAAATGAACCACCGCCGACTGAATGAAGGTCGACGGTTGCTCAAACAATAAATTTTAGAAAAAAATCAAAAAATAAAATTCAAATTCTTAATTCTTTTATAATCATATAGACACTTGATCACTAAACTATTAGTTGATTAATATATTTTTATTTTTACCAAAAAGCTATTATTAACTATAATAATACCGAACTAGCTTTTTAGTAAATAATAACTAATCTCAAAGAAAAAGAAAAGTGAAAATAGAACTCGTTATTAAATATTATGACAATTGAAGCAATTTTGTTATTATAAGGCCAAGAATATGGAAATGAAGTAAAGGGATTGAAGAAGAAGAAGAAGAATGCGATTGAAAGCAACAGAACAGTGGGTTCTAAAAGGACTTTGCATTTGTTCTCCAACCAGTCACGTTGGGTCATTTAGGTGCCATCTCCATCGATCTACTGCTACAACACACAACTCTCCACAGTCTTTAAAAGAAGATACTTGTAATGGCAAATAGATTCCAACCTTTAATTCTTTCTAAAATTACTATGTACCGCAGTTTCTCTTATGGAAAAGAAAACCTCTCTTGTCTAGGTTTGCTACAGTTGCCCTTGTTCATAACTATGGACTTAGCAAATCCAATTCATAGCTTTGTATCTCTCAACATCATTGTAATTAAAATTTTAAAACAGTTAAACAATACATAAACCTAATTTCTTAATAATATCTAAAATATGAAATGATATCCATCGTATATGAAATCATTCTCACATCAAATGAGATTTTTTGAATAATGAGATCGACTACTAAGTGAAATAGATTCACATGAATCTTAGTTTTTAAACAAAAACGACTTTTTTATAAGACAGATATTCGACTACTAAACTACTATATAAATGGTAAATTAGTAAACTAATCATGAGCATAGATATCAAATGGGAGAAATAGGTTAATATGAGAGGATTTCAAATATTCTAATCAAAAAGTGAAAACGATTAAATAGTACAATTGAAATTGAAACAGTTTTTTCAAAAAAACATTATTTTAGATATTGTTGAGAAATTAGTTTTATGTATTGTTTAACTGGCAAATTCTTAGGTTTTTTTTTTCTATAAACTTTACTAAAAAATAATTTAATTTATGAAAAAATATAAGAAAATTGTGATTTTTCGTAAGAAAACTTTTTTTTTTTCGTAATTACGAAATTATTTTTCTTTTTCGTTAATTTAAAAATTTTTTCGTAAAATTATTATTTTATACAAAATAAGTCATATTTTCGAAGAATTAAAACTTTTTTGACAATTAAGAAGAATTACGAAAAAATAGTTTAATTTACGAAAAAATATAAAAAAATTGTAATTTTTCGTAAAAGATTCATTTTTTTCATAAAATAAAATAAAGTAGATTTACTTTGATTTCTAACAAAATAACCATAGAATGCACCTTGATTAACTATTTTAAAATTTTTATGATCAAAACACACGAAATTTATCTTAAAAACACATTTTAACGAACTCTAATCAATATTTTTAACAAAATATTTTTCTTAACAGCATTCAAACAGTAATACCAAAAAGACATGAACTGTGTTTTTCTAATAACATATAAAATTATATATATTTTTTTGTCGAAAAAATAATTTCTAATCATAATGTTGAGCAGAGTGAGAATCTCTCCAAAAAGGGAAGGGACTGTAATTTGTGAAATGCGATTGTGACACAACTGAAGTGTATAGAGCTGAAACGTCAAGTTTCACTATCTTTATAATTGGTGTTTTAGGTTAAATATTGAGTGGGGATTTACACATGGGGATCTTTAGCTGCAATGTGAGTACAAAAGCTATGTACAATTTTTCTCTGGTGTCTTTGGGTCTCTCACATAACAGAAGATACAACTGTGCTATCTCATGAACAAAGACAAATTTTGATGAATCTTTTATTATTTCATGTCTGCAATATAATGTAAAGAATGTTGCCAAACTTTACATATGCTCGACCTTAAGGTAATGATCACATATAAAGAAAAAGGCAGCCACAGCAAATATTCTAGAGAATTACTAATCATTCAAATTCAACTAAAGTTGCAAATGAGATGAACCGAATTAGGGTTTAAGCTCAAGTTGCCAAATTACAGTTTTGGCTAATTTAAATTATAATTAACTCTAGGTTTATTAAATTTTGGCTATTTTGTAACTCATTGCCGAGCTAAAACTGTTGCTATTGAGGTTTTTTTTTTTTTTTTTTTTTTTAAACTTATAATTTCATAAATAAATAATAAAAAGCAAAAGCAACAATTCGCAGGCAAAATAACAATTCAAAATAAAAGAAAGTCTAACAAAAGTGGTTTGTAGAGTAGAACAACAAAGCAATAAAAACATGCAAGAAAATGGAAAATATATAGGAAAATAGAAAATTCTTCCTAACACAAAGTGTATAGACTTATCCCATATATTAAATTAATGAGTGATAAGATATTTTAATAAACATGACTCTTTTATTTATTTTTTGTCTAATGAAAATATATCGATACTCTTTTTTCTTTATATTTTCTTATCTCATTGAATTTGCGTATAGACCCAATATAAGCAAGACTTCTAGGAAAATTGAGAAAATCATTAGACCAGTATTTTAAAAACCAAACCGATGATCGAATCAATCAGGTCACCGGTTTGACCAATTTGATTCGCCAGTCCGATCGGCTGTTTTCTTTCCTTTTTTTTTGTTTTCCTTCTATTTTTATTTTTTTTTATGCCAAAATGGCATCGCATTAGAATATTCAATTTTTTACTTGATCAGATTGAATCAATGGCCAATTCCCAATTGAACCAGTCTGACCGACCGATCCAGTTTTTAAAACACTGCATTAGACTACGTAAAATTTTGATACGCAAACTCCCATTCTCACCGAACCAATAAAATTTTAGCAGTGACCAAACCTGAAGCTCCGACTCTTCAGGCCTCAGCTTTGATTCCTATACATGTTAGGTATTTATAATATTTATTATAATTGTTACTTGAAGAATTTATGTTTGTTTTGTAGTATATTAAAAACTTCTTCATTTTAAGACTCTTTTTTTTTATGACTTTGTCTCAGATTTTATAACATGATATAGCTTAAAATTAAATAAATTAAATTTAACCAATGCTCAACTGCTTCGATTATCCCATTCTCTGGGTTAGAAATCTGGGTTTGATGCCTGCCTTCTTGTACCAATTGTGACCCTGAACACTGCCAACAGATTAATTTCTCTATGATATGTTTCATATATACACATCCTTGTTTGCTGCCAGCTTAACAAGGGTTTAAATAGTTAGTCCAAGTTGATAATAAAAAGCTTTTGGCATTTGCAAACTACAGAAGCTGGGAATGGAATCATGATACCGTTTACAACAGCAGCTTCACTAGATGGACTCATCTACAAACATGCAGTGATTCACCAGTCTCTTTTACCATTCCTTCCCTTTTTGGTTCGTTTTCGCGAGGGAAGAAGAATTAAGAAAACGAAAGAATAAGATACATCGAATGAATGAATGGATTAAGAAACTTGTAAAGCTCTAACTCGTGCTGTCAATTCTCTAACTTGGCTCCTCAGGCGTTCAGGATTGCAGAAGAAGTCGACAAAAACACGCCTTTGCAGTCCAATCTCTTGCGAATGATGTTTTACAATCTACATGGCATAAAGAGTACAGATGAGAATTTCAGTTTGGAATTCGGTAACAAGTACCCAGTACCCAGAAAAACATTACTAGAATTATTGAAGCTGATATCCTTTGCATCTTCACAGAGTATTAAAAAAAGTTTTAACAGATGCACAGCAGCTGTGGTAAATGGATAAAACAGGAAGAATTTATAGACAGCATAATGGGAAAATTTCACTGCACAAATTTTCTTGAATGCAGCGAGAGGTATATTGGTTGCATATGTTATGCACAGTTTTCTACTATGCCTAAAATTATACGTCTTGATCTCTCTTCTAATTTTTTTTGGTCTGCTTTTATTCATATGATATATTATATTAACCTCCTGTTAACACCTTTACAGCTTGTATATCCAGATGCCCCTTTGGCTGTCATTCACATTGCTTGCATACACCACCCAAATTTGGGAACTCAATTTAATTGACCAGTCGGATAAGAAAATGCGTCGGTTTTCAAAAATTTTGAGAAGGCCGGGGGGTGGGTGGAGCCTGTGCAGTTGCTCTTACACCGTATTGCATTCAAATATTAATTGATATAAGATAGTGATAATGAAATTAAGATTACCTCATTCTTTTTGCAGTGTTCAAGTGTCACCTCTTCAACTGCGGCAGAAAGTTTTGCATTTATTTTTTCCATTTCATCAAGTTCCTTCATCAATGGCTAAAGAAGCAGTATACATAATGGAGCAAACATACCAAATTAGAATACAGAATAACCACCCAGAGGTGTAGATAAGACCAGTGCATAATTGATTGTTTTGTGATAGTAACTAAGATTTTTATACAGGAGAATGAAAAATCATAGCAGCTGCTGATGTGATATTCACGTGGTGGGAAATTTTTAAATCCCCACAACTAGCTGGAAAATGTTAACCAATTATTCCAATCACTTCATGTCACATATCCTTAGAGTCCCCAGCTGGAACATATTTGCATCACAGTTTGAATTTATAGGGGCGCTTGGTTGCCAAAATCCTTAGGAAAGTGACTTGGGAAACTTATTTTCTTACATATATAGTACGATCAAGAAACACATTTACCCACCCCTGACACGAACCCGATTCAGGCCTTTTGTTTTTCCCCCACATGGTGACACCCACCCCATCACCTGCTTGTTTGCACTGATTACCCTATTTGAGCTGGACAGGGCAAATGACTCAGGTTACCAGCACTATTGCCATCCCTATGGATGAGTTTTAGAAACCTAAACTCAAAAGTGATGGTGAAAGTGAGGAGGATTCAATAATAAGATTAAAGCAAGATGGTTGAAGTGATGAAGTTGAAAGGAGGGTAACCAAACAATACCAGCAAAGCTAAAGGGGAACTTCTATAGGATCATGACGAGCAACTATGCTGCATGGCAACAAGTGTTGGCCAATGAATAAACATGTAAACAAAAAATTAGCATAGCAAATAAACTGCTAAGATGGGTAGTATTTTTATATGGATATATTCAATGAGAGATTAATGCATCTAGAGGAAATTGGAGGTAATGCCCATTGAGGAAAAATTGAGAGAGGAGAATAGGAGATGGAGATCATTTAGACGTATTAATCGTCGACCAACAAGAGCTCAATATGAAGTTTGAGCATATTGAAGTTGTAGGTGAAAAGAAACTAAGTGGTTGACCAAAGATGACATGGGAAGTAGTAATTAGCAATCTAAATCTTTCTAGCCCTATACCAAATGGAATGCAAGAAAAAGATCAATATAGGCAACGGTAATTAGCTTGAGATTAAGGCTTACTTGAGTTGAGTATTTGCAAACTCAATACAAAAATAATTGGAACTGATTATGCATGTTTTGATCTTCAAATTCATCATCAAATAATGAGAAGTACTAGTATTTGAGTAATAAGAGCATCCCCAACAATCTCTTAAACATCACTCCTTCTCTATTATAGAGAGTATACTCAATAATTCATCCTCCAAAAAACTCTCTAATTAATCTTCCTTCCCTAAAATAGTTTAAGAGCCATAATCTTTCTCCTTAAACTTGAGGGAGAAAATGGCTCTTAACAATATTTTATTATTTCTCTCTTTTTTTTCCTTTAATATTTTCTTTTTCTTTTTTCATTTCTTTCATTTTTAAATTATTATTATTATTATTAATCAAAAAATTATTATTATTAAATTACTATATTATTATTAAAATATTATTTTATAATATTTTAAATCAAATTATTCTTTTATCATAGTAAATAATATTTTAAATCAAATTATTCTTTTTTCATATTAAAAATTTTATGTAAAGTAGAAGAAATAAAATTATAGTATAATAATAATAATAGTTTGTTATAATATTTTTATCAAATTATATTTTTTTTAGTTGTAAAAATTTTATATAGAGTAGAAGAAATGATAATAATAATAATAATTTGTTATAATATTTTTAAAAAGATTATATTTTTTAACTACAAAAATTTTATGTAGAGTAAAAAAATGAAATTATAAATTTATGTATAAAGAAAGGAAATTGTATATTTATTAATAAAATAATGAAATAGGGAGTGAAATAGAGAGTTTTATTGGAATATGCACATTTTTCAAGATAAGTTAAAATAATGAGTTAATTATTTATAATATAATAGGGAGCAAAATATGGAGTATTGTTGAACATGCTCTTATGCCCTATTTAGTTTATCTAACTCATTGAAAAGTATTTTAATTTTATCTTTAATATGTTTAACACTAAAATCAATTAACGAATCAAAGATGTGGGGCAATATTTCTCTTTTCCTTTAATCCCCAATGACTCACAACCCTCTATAGTTTGTTTTATGACTTTGCCTTGGTGTGATTCAGATTTTATAGAGAAGCGCTCATATATTTCTGATAACTTTTTTGTTGAAAATGGTATTGAATCTGCAATTTGACAAAGCAAAATTTTTGCCTTATTTTTTGATTTAGTTATATGAAGCCTCATCTTTTGGCCTACTTGGAGATCATTATACATAAAAAAAATATAATTGTGTTATAGAGCCATATTTGTGAGATTTTATGTTATCCAACTTTCCATAACCATTGTGCTTTTCATATTTTTTCCACCGGTCAATTATGCCTTCATTAAAAGAATTTTCATTTTTCTGTTTCTTGTCATAAAAAGTTTCTTCATGCCCATATGACAAAAAGTGTACTTGTCTTCTATATCAGGTTGAAGAAGGTTAAAAGCATCTTGAGGAATTGAAGTGTTTGGCCACTTAGTATGCCAATACACCTCAGTCGGGAGAACTGCATTACTTCCTACCACAATTACAAAGAGTAAAGCTAAGACTGAAAAGAGATACTTCATCGAAGTCATTAGCTTTAGTGCCCTTAGCACCTACCAATAAAGCAGTGTAAACCTTAGTTCCATTTAATGCATAAAAATCGTATACTGTATATGGATATATCTCCTTGTGACATACCACATGATTTTCTCTCATGAATTTAACATCCATGATAGTATATTCTTTTGTCTTATTTGGTTTAACTACCTTGTTGAAAACCATTTTAACTTCATCCCCAATATGTTTAACACTAAAATTAATTAACGACTCTAAAGATGTGAGGCAATATCTCACTTCTCCTTTAATCCCAACCGACTCACAATCCACTGTAGTTTGCTTTATTACTTTGACGTGGTGTGATTTAGATTTTGCAGAGAAGTGCTCCAAGATTTCTGATAATTTATTAGTTGAAAAAGGTATTTACTCTACAATTTGATGAGGCTAAAATTTTGCCTTATTTGTTGATTTAGTTATATGAAGTCTCGTCTTTTGGCCTGCATGGAGATCATTATACTCAAAAAATATAATTGAGTTATAGAGGCCATATTTGTGAGATTTTATGTGATACAACATTCTTTAACCATATTGCTTTCCATATTTCTCCCCCTGTTAATCACGCCTTTAACAAAAAAAAATTTCAAATTTCTATTTTTTGTCATCAAAAGTATTCGTCAAGTCCATATGCCAAAAAATATATTTGTGTTACGTATAAGGTTGAAGAATGTTTAGAACATTTTAGGGAATTGAAGTGTTTGGCCACTTAGTGCGCCAATACACCTCGGCAGGGAGAACTGCATTACTTCCTACCACCACAACATAAAGTAATGCTAAGACTTTAAGGAGATATTTCATTGATACCACTAATTTTAGTGTCATCAACACCCACCAATGAAGCAGTGTAGACCTTAATGACAATTAATGCATGACAATAGTATATTGCATATGGATATATCTCATTGTGATATATCACATGATTTTCTCTCATGAATTTAACATTTATGATAGTATATTCTTGAGCCTTATTTGGCTTATCTACTTCATTGAAAATGATTTTAGCTTTATACTCAATATATTTAACACTAAAATCAATTAAGGACTCAAAAGTTATAGGGCGATATCTCTATTCTCCTTTAATCGCAAGCGACTCACAATCCTCTATAATTTATTTTATGAGTTTGCCATGGTGTAATTCAGACTTCACAAAGAAGCGCTCCAATATTTCTGATAACTTATTTATTGGAGAAGGTATTGAATCTACAATTTGACGAGTCAGAATTTTTGCTTTATTTGTTGATTTAGTTATATGAGGCCTCATCTTTTGGCCTACATGGAAATCATTATACACAAAAAATATAATTGAGTTATAGAAGACATATTTGTGAGATTTTATGTCATCCAAATTTCCATAACTATAGTGCTTTCCATATTTCTCCCTCCTGTCAATCACGCTTTCCTTAAAAGAATTTTCATATTTCTTTTTCTAGTCATCAAAAGTATTCTTCAAACCCATATGCCAAAAAGTGTACTTGTCTTCTGTATCCAGTTGAAGAAGGTTTAGAATGTCTTGGGGAATTGGAGTGTTTGGCCACTTAGTATGCTAATACAACTCAGTATGGAGAGTTGCATTACTTCCTACCACCACCACTTAAAGTAAAGATAAGACTGGATAGCCATTAGGTTTAGCGCCATCAGCATCCACCAATGAAGCAATGTAGACCTTAGTTTCGGAGAAGAGTCGGTTGATTTCTGGAAAATGTTGTCTGGTACAAAAAGTCCGGTTAGAATAAGAAAAATGTCAATTTTTATAGAAAAATATTCCGATCAGCTTTGATGAGTTTAAAAATAATTTTGGAGGTGCTGAAGTGAGGGTTCACAATCGGCATCATCAATCTTAGATGGTAAGAGTCTCTTATCCATTTCTAAACTTGCTGAAATCATTGCGGGTAACTACAAAATATTATTCAAGAAATTCAGTTGTTGTCAAATGGGTTATGAGCAAGGGTTTGATTTTGGTAATGGAAATATGGGACAAAAATATGATAAAATAAGTGCAAAATCTGTTGGTAAATATGGTTGAATGTTGAGTCAAGAAAATGAAACAAAATAAGATAAGTTTAGAGGAAGGAAAAGTGTTTAAGGTCAAAAGAAAATATGTGCCTTGAAAGTATTTGTAAAACTAGAAATATGAACTCATAAATTATTGGAAGTTTTAATTGGAGTTTGAAGCTAGATTCTTCTAATGCTAATAGGAATGTTAATGATGAGAAATGAGAATAAAAAGATTTCAGTAATCTAGTTCTTGAAGGTTCTGATGATTTTGCCTTGGCTTGCACATTGATTTATATTGTTACACTTGAAGAGATGGAGTTGGAGATTTGGAAAAGGCAACAGAAGAAATTGTATCAATTTGGTATTCATGACTCTAATCAATTATAATGAATAAAGAAATGTAATTCAATAATAATTTTCTACTGTTTCTTTTCTGTTGATATTTGACACAAAAAATTGCATGTTATATCAGCATTGATAGAGTGCCAAATATAGATTTTGCGGGACCTGATTTCTGTCATTGCAAGATCCATGCTTGATCTTCATTCAAGATGTTGCAACCCAATAGTTGTAAACTAATATATAAGGTGTTATATTGTAACATAATGGGTATTGAATAACAAAAATATTATTTCATTATCTCAATTGACATTCTCTCTTTAAATATCTCTCTTATCCTTTTCTCTTTTTGTTTCTCTTCTTTTCCTTTCATTTCTCTTTGTTTCTCAGTCCCCAAGCACTCAAGTTATGTCTTATATGAAATCACTCCATCAATTTTTTTCATGTCATTATATTTTTATAGGTCCAATTAAAGTTATGCAAATATATATATATATCATTTTCTTTTTATTGTACTTTTAGTTGATTTATATATTTTAATATTCAAAATTATCATAAGTTAATATTTAAATTTAATAAAATAATAATTATAATTTTTAAATTTAATAAAAAATAATAATTTATATATGTTAAAATATTTTAAAAAATAATAAGTCAAATAAAAAAATATAATAAAAAATTCGTGTAAAATGCAAACCTACTAAATAATATTTCCTCTATCTCAAATTGATAGTCTATTGTCCATTTTCATCCTTCCCAAAATTTCATTCACTTTTTATTTTTAAATGTTAGTTTAATAAGAAAATTCTTATATTACTCTTGTTAGTTGTATTGATTAAACATGTAATTAATAAATATATATTCAGCAAAGTGTATAAAATTAATGTATTTTTTATTAAAGAGTAAGGATATTTTAAGAAATTTACATGATATTAACTAATTTTTTGGATATTTTAGGAAATTTACATGATATTAACCAATTTTTTTAATATGTGTGTAAAAACAAAATAAACTATTAATTTGAAATGAGAAAATATATAGAATAAAAAAAATAGTAACGTGTATTTAAAATTTTTAAAATTTATTCTCTCATTAAAGTGTATTTAAGATTTTTAAAATGTATTTTCTCATTTTCAATTAAAATTAATAATATACTCAATCCGTTTTAAAATATCTGTCGTTTTATAATTTTTTTTAATTTATCTATCATTTTGAGATTTGAAGAAGGTATTTATTATTATTTTTTTCAACTTTAACCTCTTTTATTTTTTCACTAAACGTTTATATTAATTATTTCTATTTCTCTACATCAAACTCAAATTAGTCTTTTTATCTTATAACAATTTAATAATTTTCTTAATCTGTGTATTAAAAATTTAAACGATAAATATTTTAAAAGGGAGGAAGTATAATATAATCAGAATTATAAATGTTAGGTTGCAAACATGGTATATATTAGGGGTGAACATCGGTTGGTTCGGTTTTTGAACCGAATCGAACTAGTAAAACCAAACAAACTTAAATTTTCATTATTAAAAATTGAACCGACCAAATTATAGATAAAATCAAATCGAACCGAACCAAAAAAATCAGTTCGATTCAATTCGGTTTTTGGTTTTTTAAATATAGGAGAAAATTTTAATTTTTGGAAATTGGAATAATTAATTATTGGAAATTGGAATAATGCATGACCTTGTTGAATAATAATTTTTGGAAATTAGAATAATTAATTCTTGGAAATTGAAATAATTAATTCTTGATTCTTGGATTAATTTGGTTTTCATAAAATACATTTTCTCCTAATTTTTTAAAACAGAAAAAAAATTATAATTAGAAAAGATTATTAATTTTGACAATCTAATTTTTCAACTTTATTTTATCAATACTTCAATATTTCAACAATTATATTATTTTAATAAAAAAAATCAAGTTGTTTAAATATAAAAATATAAAAATAACTTTATTTTAATAATTTTAAGTTCAATTTTTTTTTTTACTGGAAACTAAACCAAACCGAAATAACTAAAACTTTTAATATTAAAAATCAAAATTGAACAGATTATTTTCAAAAATAAACCAAATCACTTAATCGATTTGATTCAATTCAGATCAATTATTCCATTTTAACCGAATACCGCACAACCTTATACTTTATATTTCTAAAATAATCTCAAAGCTTGCTAGATAAGCTTAAAAAAAAAAAAAAATAATAATTAACGTTTTTATTGTTAGGTCATATGCATAGATGTGCTGACCATCCATAGAATTCATTATTGAATATGAAATTCATTTATTTTGAATGTAAAAATAATATACATACAGCCCCTCTTGCAGCTTCAGTTTCTTTGTCCTTATCCGCAGTGTCACCAGACCACCCCATCTCCGCCACCCACCGGCAGCCTTCGGCGTCCTCAACGTTCCAATAACCGGCGATACAACAGCATTATTCGTGGCTCACAATGGAGACTCCACGCCTACTGCGCATAGAGCCAAAACCCCTATAACTGTCGCCTCCACTGCCTTACAACAGTTCAACACACCGCCGATTAAACGACGTCGCTAGACCCAGCTGGCCAGTGCATGCCCTCGTTTCTACTCTCAGTGCGCAGGTACCTGGCCTCCTCCCTTTTTCCCCTCATTCTATATTTCTATTATAGGTTAATTTGGTTATTGATTGCTGATAGTTCTTATCTGGTGATTGAAGTTACTCTTTGATTGTTGGTGATTTTACTATGGTTCTCTGCTCATTTCCTAAGATTATCTCCATTTTAACACATACTGGGGAACCTTGCTTAAGTGAGTTTTATGGCAGAATTTGACTCTCTCTAGATAAAGATTGAATAAGAAGTAGATGGGTGCATCTTTGAATTTTCAATTTCTGCTTTATTCACTAAAAGAATGCTCTTAGCTTGAATTTCTTTTGCTTGGTGGTGGTATGGTACTTGTTTCAATATTAAACCAGCCAGCAGCCTTATAAAAGTCCTTTCCTTTTGCAGGGCATGTGATAGATTCTGAATACATTGAAATTTGGGTATTTGTATTCTAGTACTAGCAGAGGCCAAATTGAAGTAAGGCTAGGCTGAGAGTCATTAGATATCACACCAATACATTTAGAGCTAGTTTAGTTGTTATTATTGTTATTTTTGCAACATGGGAGACAGTGAGCCCTTTTTTTGGGTGGAAGAACACACGGGGCAGGTATATGTTCCTGTAGGTATGAAAAGAAAGGCTAGAACAAAGAAAATGGAGTTTGTTGGATGGGGATCAAGACCGCTCATTGAGTTTCTTGAATCAATTGGTATAGATACCAGTAAACAGATTTCTCAATATGATGTTACTGCTATTATAAATAAGTATGTTAATGATCGCAACCTTCATCACCCGGCAAAGAAGAAAAGGATTCTTTGTGACGAGTCGCTACTTTCTCTCTTTGGAAGGAAAACAATTGCCCGAATCAAAATCTATGACATGCTGGGAACTCATTTTGCTGAAAATCAAGTGGATTCAGAAGATGATTTTCTTTTTAGTTCTGAAGAAGAGGATGATGCCTGTAAACGACAGAAGAATTTGACTTCAGAAAAAAAAACACCTACTAAGAAGAAAGTTTTGGAAGCTCCGAAAAGCTGTTTTGCAGCCATAATTCCTGATAACATTAAACATGTCTATTTGAAAAGAAGTTTAGTTCAGGATCTTCTCAAGGAGCGTGAAACATTTGAAGGCAAAATAGTAGGAAGCTTTGTACGGATCAAATCTGACCCAAATGACTACCTTCAGAAAAACTCTCACATGCTTGTGCAAGTTTTAGGTAATTTTCTGTTATTTGCATCCCATTTGATAGTTATTTATATAAAAAGTTGCTACAAGAATTTTTCACTAATGAATTAAACTATAAATAATAATTTTGTTATTATTTATTTAGTTTTTCTCATTTGAGCTCAGTGCATTATCACTGTCCTTTTACTATAAGGAGATTTGTTATTGGAGGTATGTTAATTGTTTTTCTTGGACACTAACTAATGTCATATTAGTGAACACCAGGCTTTTGCTTTTGCTTGTCAGTTAGAATCAGCTTTGCCATGTAACTATAGGTTTGTGAGTGGCATTTCATTTCCTTTGAAAGAATTACATTGAAGTGTTAGAAATGTATGCTTCTCATATTGAATTTTGAGTTATGATGGGGCATTGCGGTGAAGATCAACACAGACATTTCCTTTGATTGAGCTTCCTTGCTTATGCGAATGATTTGTTAAACACCTAAATATAGGCCTTTTTGTCTTTTATGCGAATAAAGTCAATGAGTTAACAAGTGAGCTGTGGGTCCATATAAGATCAGTCTTTATGCAACGAGTGACGGTGAGTTTCTTTGAAGCGGGTCAAGAATCATTGTAGTGTTTGGAAGTCGCCTTGTATGAGTATTTACATATTGCATAACTGTTGTTTATGGCCTTAAGTCTGTCAAATGTGCCCAATTTGTGGGTCAAGAATCACTGTAGAGATCGAGGTGCTTTGTGTTTTTATTATTTTTTATTTTCTTCTTCTACTTTTATCTACTGGTTTTACCTGTATCATTAGATGTTTTACTTTGTCTCTGGTATTTGGTTTTAACAGTAGGGTGGCAGTTTGATTTCATGTCAAGAAATTTAGTATAATTACATAGAATCAAGTCTTAAAAGGTGAATGTTGTAAAATGATCTAGTGTTTTTATCCCAAGTTGAAGCTGTCTCTCTTCCAGTCAACCAACTGTCTAGAGCAGCTAGATGCAAGTGCTTCTAAATTTAGGGCTACACAGTTGGAAATTACAGACTGGGGCCCTGGGGAGGAGGGGGAGAGGGTCTAATTTAGAGATGGATAAAGAGGAAGAAGACATTGAGGATATAAACGCTTATGTTTTACTTTGTCTCTGGTATTTGATTTTAACAGTAGGGTGGAAGTTTGATTTCATGTCAAGAAATTAAGTATAATTACATAGGTGAATTTGTAAAATGATCTAGTGATTTTATCCCAAGTTGAACCTATCTCTCTTCCAGTCAACTCAACTGTCTAGAGCAGCTAAATGCAAGTGCTTCTAAATTTAGGGCTACACAGTTGGAAATTACAGACTGGGGCCCGGAGGGGTGGAGAGGGTCTAATTTAGAGATGGATAAAGAGGAAGAAGACAGTGAGGATATAAACGCTTATGTAGGGGAAGAAGATAAAGAATATCCTAGACTTGATGATGATGAGGATTACTATTAGTTTTCAAATAGCTTTGCTGAGAAGAATTTGGGTTTGCTACTATAAGCCTTTGTGCCATTGTTAAGCTACGCATTAGTGGTTGTTGCTATTTCCTTTGCACATACAATATAACTTGAGGGCAGAATTTGTATTTTGCTATGATTTTGTGTGTTTGTGATTTCTATGTGCTTCCATTGTGCACATTAGTTATGTTGAACCAGTTTTAGTAGGCAGCTACTTTGTAGTATTGCAATTAATGCTGGGTACCAAACTTCTTATTCATGTCATTTTTCTTTTTGCTGGAAAAAGGGGAGGCACTTATATTGTTAATCCATTCTTCTATTGCCATTGTTTTACTAATCCTGTTGACATGCATGCTTCATTGATGTTTAGATCATTTGCTGAATGTAGCATTATTTTGTGTGTGAGGCAATTCATTGGATCTTTTGTGGATAGTCAAAAATAAGGTTCATTATGTTTTCTCTTCTCTAGGTTTAAAGAAGGCCTCTAGGTCCAATGAAAAGAGTGCAGAAGTTGTTCTTCAAGTTTCAAATTTTATAAAAGATGTCAATATATCCATGCTTTCGGATGATAACTTCTCTGAGGTAATCAGCAGATTTTTTGCTAATCGATTTAAACTTGCAAGCAGTTTATTGGGGTTTCATTCTTAGCCACATTGAACTACAATATTCCGACTTTTACTTTATTTTCTTGTTTGGCAATTACTGGGGTATTTCTTTGTTAACCTTTGAACTTAGGAACTAAAATACATTCCTAAGAGCCAGGTGATGATGAACTCACAAATACATCCTCTATTCTCGTTGTCAGTGTTTTTGCCTGAATTGCATACCTTGTTAGAATAACAATGGCATGTCAACTGCGATATTACCTAATTAGTGTTTTATTCTATTGATTGCAGGAAGAATGCGAGGATTTGCGTCAGAGAATTAGAGATGGTCTGCTCAAGAGGCCAACTATTGTAAGTTTCCCATTGTTTTGCCTACTTTTTTTAATTAGACTTCATACTCCTGCAGCACATGTTATGGTCATGTCCATTTGTACTACGAATTTTATTTTCTGGTTTTTATCATGCCATGTATTTCCTGTATGATGAAAAATTCATGGCTGGAGAAGAGAAATCACTGTAGGTTATCCTTCACGCATAAAGAAAGTGTGGAAGCATTTTGTTTTGCCTTTTTATGATCTCCTTGTAAAGTTGTCATTATTGGGTTCATTGGAAGTGTATTTCCTAGATTCATGTCGTATATGCTTACTACCTGATAACAGGGTGTGCCTCACTTGGCTAGGGATTTTGCTCACTGCTAAGGGAGGTGATGCAGTCAAGGAAAACATTTTTCCATCACGATTTAATTCTAAATTTTGGTTATTTAGTTTTTCTTGTAATTTTGTATTAGCTTAATATAACTTCCTAATCAGGACCTTCCTATTTAGGGATTTTATTGTATTATGATTTGGAAATGTTTTATGTTTGTTAGAGAATTCTTTTGAAGATTCCCGACCCAAGATTATGATTCATTGGCAGGTGTTAATCTTTGTTTTAGGGAATCTATTAGGAACTTTTTCTTTTTTGACAAGAAAGAAAGTTTACTAAGAAAGAATAATAGAAAATTACTACATGGAGGATGAGGTATCCTCCTAATATAAGCAGCACTTAGATCAAATACAAATAAGAAAATATTGCCTTGCAATCAAGCTGAACTACACCAAGACAGTCCATGGAGAGCTCCTGTTGGACATGCTCACAAAGAAGCCAAGAAAACCACTTGGTCTTGCAACAAATTAAAATGAAAAACATTTGGCCTGAAAAATATGAACATTCTTTTCCATCCAAATACTTCACACCACAGTAAAGAAAGCATAATTGAACAGGACTTTAGCATCCTTTCTATCACTAAATCCTCTCCATTTTAACCCTACATAAATCTCCAAAGTATCTGGATATATGTAATTTTCCTAAAATTGTAAAAAAAAATCCCAAATTGCATAGGTCACTTCATAATGAGACTCGCTGAGTTTAAAACATATAATGAACCAATCAGGAGATCAGGCTTTGGGAGGCATCCTTTTATGCCACAAGTTATTAGTATCTGCCTCTGAAAGACCACTAGACCAAGCCAAAGCCCTTTCCTTTAACAACACTTGAGCTTTTCAAATTTTATTTGCTAAGAAAAAGGATGGTGATGGGAGAAATCAGAAGGCTATTAAAATTTATCCTTATGTCATGGATAAGGGAGGATACGTGATCTTCCGTAGTATAGTTGCTCTCTTTTTGTTCCCTCTTTAATGCATTATTCTTTGACATGAAAACAAAAAGATCCTCTACCTTTCTGTAGAGAAATATTGTCACTTGGTAAGCTAAGCTTTTTGTGTGTAAATGCAGTGACCATTCAGAATTATTCATGAAGGTCTCATTCTTAGTGTTTCAAAGTGCTTGTAGTAGTAGAATGTTGCCGAGCTAATATAGAAGGTTAAGTTTTTAATCTCAAGTATTCACAATTTCAATGAGCATGCTATTCCAAAGCTAGGAATATGACTTAATTGAGTTAGTCTTCTATTCCAAATAATCATGTTCCAATGATATTCATGTGAAATCTGACTCCATCTTTTCTCGTCTTTATCATTTTTCTTTTCAGTTTATGTTTAGCAAAAATGTGGGTTTAGGCTTGGATTTCAAATACGTGAACTTAGAGTACTTGATTTCAAATTTCATGGGTAAATTCAAAATTCAAAGATCCAAAATGTCTTTTCTATTTGAAATACCTTGAATGCTAAAACTCACACTCTTTTAGTGTTATATGGAAAGTTACAGTCATTAGCAAGTAAATGGACTCTGCATCTGGATGATGTTGAATTGGTGAATGAAATCATATAGACTTGACTCTTTCTGCTCGTGATTGGATCTGTTATATATTAAAAGCAGTCATCCTTCAGCATGATTTGCCAATTTTATTGTCTCTAGTTCCATTCAATGTTGAAGCTTTATTTTTTTTTTTTGGCTCTTAATGCTTTGCTAATGTAAATTTTTAATCTTAACAGGTGGAGCTAGAGGAGAAAGTTCAAGTCTTGCATCAAGATGTAACAAATCATGTAGGTACTTCATTTACCCCCTATTTGGTATAAAATAATTTGAATGTTGAGATTGAGATTAAAGTTATATGATGGATTTTGGAGGGAAAATCTATTATTTTAGATTAATTCAATTTATTTCTATACGAGCAAGTAAGGTAGTGGGTTTAGTTAGAAAGCATGACTTGTAAGTTATGTTTTGTAATCTGAACCGGCCTGGTCGGTTCAATCGGGAACCGGTCCATAGACCGGTCCGGGTCACCTATGAACCTTGGACCTTCCGTAACGGGCGTTCATAATGTATAATGCTCATTACTTTGACATGTAACGCCTGTTACTCATGCATATCTGCAAACATTTGGTATAAATAATATTTATTAGTTTACTATATTTATTTTTAACATATAAATAATAAATATATGATATTATTTAAAATTTTGGTTTGATCCTTGTTAAACTTTTGACTCGTAACCCTCTGCTTTCACCGGTTTGAAGACCGGGCCAGGTTTCAAAGCATAGCTTGTAAGCTTAGGTAGTTGGGTTAGGTAGAAAGCATGACTTACTTGTAAGCTTAGAAAAGCTAAGCATGGATTAGAATGGGAGTTATGGCTGAGGTATGGTGTTGTCTTAAGACCATCCTCTTTTGTACATATTCTATATATATGTAAGAGTTAGTGCATTAAATGAAATCTGTCTATTTTGAAGGCTCATATTCCAGAACCTGTTTCTTTCTTCTGTGTGTGCATCTTTGCTCTACCATTTCCTACATTGAAGTACAAATTTTTTTTATAAATGATAGAATTTAATTTATTATGTTGAATTCTATAAAATTATATTTATGAGAGTAAAATGAGCATTTTCATTTATACCAAACATGAAAAAGTGAAATTTCAAGTGAATTCCACAAAATTTTGTGGAATTCATTTATACCTAACAGGGCCTTGAAGAAAAATATTCCTAAGAGTCTCTAGTTTCTCCTATTTAGTGTTTGTTTTAGAAGTTGGTATATCTTTTCAATTAGGACGAACTTTAATGTTGATGTTTGGCATGCCATGAACCCAAAATAAAAAATTTATAATATTCTAGATATTTTGTGAACTCAATGTATGGATTTACAAATTAAAGTTCAGGAAATGATAAACTAGACCTGTGGCTGTATAAAAAGGATTCTTTATGTTGCAACACAGAACTTAACATATTATAATCATAAAACTGGAAAATACTTAGATAACGTTGAATAAATGCTTGCAACTTAATCTAATCCATTATAAAGGTTAGCCTATTTATTTGGGGTGTTCCCTATGAATTACTTATATGGTAGGTGGACAACTTAGAAATCTGTAATATTGTGATAGCCACTACTCAAGCTATAAGTGAGTTGCTTAGAAGAACTGTAGCTAACCACAAGGAAATGATGACACATGCTTCCCTGAGCTGTGGGCATTTAAGAATAATCATCATAATTTATGAGATAGGATACCTTGAATGCTTTCTTGCTGATTGCTTGATGCAAGATAGCTTGAAAGTTTAGCTATTTAGGACTGGGTTTTAATTGATTTAAGAGCTAGGAAAAGTAGAAAATCAAGTAGACAACTAGAGTTACTGAGTATGACTAGGAAGCAAATAGCAGAAGAAAAGACGAGTTTCAGGGGTTGTTTGTGGTGAAGGTCTAACATTTGAATGCTACCCATTGACAGTTTTGGGGAAATTCCAAGAAGCTGAAGTTATTTGATTAGAGAAAAATTTCAGACCTGAATGATATTGGAACTCCCTTGCAAACTTGAAAAAGTTATAAGATTCTAAGCTTCACACTTGGAATTATTTAGTCAACCACATCTCAGATTGAATTGCATCACACACAAGGACAAACTTATTAATAATTTATCACAAGATTAGGTATTTATAGACATTAAAATAATTCTGAACCTTTTGAAACTTTTGACCCCTATAACTAGTCCTAGTTCAGTAAGGATCTTGGTTTCCACACAAAAATGAAGAGGATTAATTTTTCTTAACCAAGAAGGCTATGAAAAAAAGACTGAAAATAGAAGTAAAGACTCAAAAGGTATAAATCTAGGTTACACGGAAACGGGAAACGAGGAAACGGAAACGTAGAAACGGCAATTTCTAAAAATATAGGATACAAACGTGGGGGAAACACGTAAATATTAAAAATATAGGGGTATATTTATAAATATTAATTTATATATATATACAAAAAATATAATAATTTATAAATATATATTTAATAATTTTAAGTATATATTATAAATATATTTATAAATATATAATTATAAATATATACTAAAAATAATAATAATTTATAAATATATATATAATAATAATTAATATAACAATAATAATAATAATAATAATAATTATATATATAAGGAAAAATGAAGTCGGGAGGAATATTTTTATTTAGGGGTTGATCTGGGCGAGCTGATATTTTTTTTTTCAACTTGGAAACGGGTTTCCAACTTTTTCAAATTATTTAAACGTGTCCGAAACGTTTTGGACAAGTTTCTATGAGTTTTCAATTAGGAAACATTTCTGAAACGCGGAAACGTGACCTTCTGAGAGTTTCCGTGCAACATAGACACATCCAACTGTCCTTTTCCAGCAAAGCTGAAAATTTAAAATTCCCCTGATTTCTATAATTAAAATTCAGTGATTTTCCTACTTCAATAACATCAAAACAAGACACATCATTGGCTACCAAAACTTAGGGTTTGTTTGGAATTGCATTATAGCCATTTTTTAGAAAATACCATCTTGAATACGATGATTAAAGGCAATTAAAATTTATTTTTAAGGTAGATTTCCCATGTTTCAATTATAAATTTGAAAACTGCTAAATAGTAGTTTTAAACTGCTTCATGCAACATCTAAAAAGGGTGCTTTTTTTGGAACAATAGTTTCAACCTTAATGGTTGATAAATAGTCATTGCTAGCTAAGCTTCTCATTATTTGGGCTAGGCATGGGCTGTGGTTCAGGTTCATAAAAAATTAGAACCGGACCGGAACCAACTAAGAGAAGGTTCCGGTTTTTCACGGTTCAAGAAAAAAAAAAGGGTTTGAACTTAATTTTTTTTGAGTTTATTTTCCGGTTTTTCACACTTGCGCCCCCCCTTTTTTTTTTTGGTTTGGAATCGGCAGTTGTGGTTTTTGAATCAAAACCGCCGGTTCAAGTTCCATAGAAAGAGGAACCGGACCGTAACCAGCTCCTCTACGGTTCCGGGCCGGTTCCACATTGGTTCCGGTCCGGGTTTGACTGGGTTGGAACTGGCTCGTGGCCATGCCTAATTTGGGCATGTGCCAAATAATTAAACTTTGGTCAGGGCATCAGGATTTGATTTGGCAGAGTTTCTAAGCATGCTGCTAAGTGCTAACATGCTCCATCTGGGATTTTGCATCAAATGTTATGCAATGTGATCACGGAGAGAATTAAATAGTCTAATAATTCATTATGACATAATGATATAAGCGATGAAGGGTATACCTTAGATGTTGATTGAGAATTAATGCTTCTTGCTTCATCGTGTAAAGAATGGGAAGTTTTGGGGGGTTTTAAAAAATGAAAGAGAGGAAAACAAAGATACGTTGAAGTTGCAAGTTTGGAGGGCAGCCTCACACTAATATTGACCAATTTTTATTTTTATGGTAAACAGTTAGTAATGGCATAATATATTAGCGTGGCAAGATCCCAATAAATTTTTCAGATATAATATGTTGCTTTCTAAATCAAATTACTAAAAAAAATCTGTAATTGTGCAGATAAATAACTTAATATGCTATTGTTATGTGGTTTCTTGATTTATAAGAACAATCAAGAAATGCATTATTTTCCTTGTAGGTGGATGGGAAATTGGGGATGGAAGATACGTCATTGGTTATCAGTCCATTATGTTCCTGTTTCATGTAGGTTTTGCTTGTTGGCATATAATATCAAATGTGTGTATTCCTAATGAGTAGATGATCTAGTATGCATTGTAAAAATTGTTTTGGATTTGAAATATCTGTTCTTGTGTCTCTGACCTGGGATCATGTTATAATACTTTTTAGGAAATCAAACTTAGTGGTTTTTTAACTTTATTCATCTATTTCTAATTCATGCTGTGCATATGTTTCAGTGGCTTGTGGGGGAACTTGCTTTGCTACAAAAGCTAATAGATCGAGCCAATGAAAAGGGGTGGCGCAAAGAATATCCTTTTATAATTTCAACAAAATATATACTATGGTTAAAAGCATTACCTTATTTTGATTTATGTTGCTTAGTTCATTTTAATATCATGATGGGGAAGATGTTGCATATGGTTTGTAGAAATATTTTATTGTCATTTGTCAATCTCCCTGCTAAGTTCTCGTCATTGGACATGTGCCAAATATGCTTGATCTTGGGCTTTAGAACTACTAGGATTAGAAAGAATTTATTTATCAGTGTTCTAGACTTATTAAGATAGTATAATCTGAAATGAATATAATATAAGTTGTTACTCTCTTAGAGAAGATCACTTTGTGCTTCATACCTGAAATATCCTGCTTTATTTAGAATGAACTTCTCATAATTCTCAGTGGTCATGGCTTTTGTTTAATAGCACAGTCAAAACTGGTGTATCTTGACTATATGCTACAAGTTAACAGCACGATTGATCATTTATGTAGATCATTTCTGCATTAGGATATCTTTTTTTTTTGCCAGGATGTCTATGACAGTTTCTAGTGGTCATTTAAGTTTTAGGGACTGTGATATGGTACCAGAGCATTTCTTGATACTTCATAAAACCAAAAATGTCTGTTAATAGATTGAGCTCCACTTACACTGAAAAGGTAGCATCTTGAGAATGTTGAAATTAAGGAATGTGATTATTTCATGTAATATGTGCTGTAAAAAAAGTATTTGAACGAGGATCTGTTTTTTTTGGGGCTGCCAGCATGTTAGGGTGCTATGCTACTCATGAATGGTAACAGTTGACATAATCATTTAAATCAAATCCTTTGTGGTAGTTGTTAATACATATTTGAAAGAGGACGCATATAGCTTGCAGATTTTATTTACTGTACTTCTATTCCAAATTGTAGAACCTTATTTATAACAAACAATTACTGCCAAATATTACATTATATAACAATTTTTTATAACTGCAATATATTACAATGGTAAGTTTTCATAATATATGTTTCATACTTTCATCGTGTCTTTTTGATCTGAATTCTGAAGTTGACAGAAATACGGTAGGCCCTATAAGCACTGTGAAAAATATGCAGATAGAATAGAGCATAGAGGGTTAAAATAAATATGGTAGAACATTGAGAGTAGGGGTGAAAATATTGGACATGACATGAACTCAACAAGAAATTAGTGGGTTTGGATTTGGGTTTGGCTTAGCTTAGCGTGTTCGTGTCATCATAATGTTGACCTGATTGTGACACAAATAATTGTTATGTTGTGGGTTGACCTGCTAATATGCTAGTTACTTAAGACAAAAGAGATGGGAATCCTACATCAGAGGAGAGTAAGGGAGAGGAGGATAAAAAGAGAAGGGACCCTTCTTTTTTATGCACAATCATGAAAGGACATGATTTTCCATTTAAGTCATGGTTTTGGGACCTATTTGATAGTGAGCCCTAAGTAATGCCTTTTTTTTTTTTTCCTTTTTACTAATATGAATAAGTATTTTATGTAGTTAGTCTAAAGTACACTCCTAATTGTGCTATCATGTCTTGTTCTGCTACTTGTTTAATAATTGGGTTGTGTTTGTATTTGAATTTTAACATGATTAACTTACTGTGTTGAACATGATTAACTTGCTGTGTTGTGTTCGTGTTGACCCAAACCATGTTATACCTCTGTCTTGACTCCACATGAACATGACCTGTGAACATGAATTGGCACCTTTAATTTGAAAGCACCATGAAATGAATTAAATAGCTTGTCTGAGATATAGAGTTGGCCCAAAGTTAAATCTACCGACTTACTTGAAGATGCAAATATACTCATCAATGTGGTTTGATTGAGCGACTGCCTTAGTGTCTGTTGAACTTCTTAAGCTTTTCAAGGAGTCATAGTTACTTTCAGATCTGGAAGCATATTTTAGATAGAGAGAGAAAGGTTGCTGGGGGGGGGGGGGGGTGGGGGTGGCGCGGCGGGTGCAAGAAACAGTATTGGGATCAAATTTTCGTTCCACTCTGAATGTTGTTGGTAAAAGAAATATACTTCATAATTTCAGTAGCTTGATAGATTTTGATGGTGTGGCAGAAGATAGTTTGATTAGCATAGAACTTCAGGAACTGCAGTCCTAGATGAACTGAAGAGATTCGAATTCATGCTGGTGTATTTTGTGTTTAGACTAATTAGCTACACATAATATTTAAGCACAGTAGTTTAAAAAATTTAAGCGTTTAAACGAGTACTTTGCTTTCAGCTTTGTGAAATATGCAAGGATATATTTAGAAATAAATAATGACAAGCAGATAGAAACAAATTTTTTGATTGAGAGTTTCTAAGAATAATCCATCAATGGGAAAAATTAACTGATTATTCTAGATAAAAGAAGAAGACTTTATTAATGAAGAAAGAAGAGACATGCAAATTGGAGGAATTGGTCCTCTTTTCAAAGAAAAAGTAGAAAAGTACTGCCAAAGAAACAAAACTAATGATGTGATCCTTGCCAATTTGAATAAGATCAAATGTATCTTTAATTTAAATTTATCAATAAATCTAAATTTTAATAGAAATGATCTACTTAAAAAAAATGGTATAATCTTTCATGCGCTTTAGTTTACAGTACTCTAAATATAACAAATCATAGTAAACATGTTTTTACTTGGGATAAAGATCATGAACATTAATTAAAAGCATTACTATTATGGCTTTTTAGTCAAATTCTTATAGAATAGCATATCAGATGTTATTTAGATTAAAAGGAATTTTCACTTGCATTATAACCATGACCTCTAAATAACTTGATATTTTCCAATTGCCTTAGGAGTCCACTGTTCATTTAGTAAGTAACAGATCCAATTTTAGTAGTTAATTTATGCTGAATTGTGTTTCCATATTTAATAATTCATTTAGAAGACTTTTTCGTTGTTCTAATATAGTGCGATATAATTGTGTAGAAATCATGTTTTGCACTGAAAAGTTCTATGAAAATGTTATATCTAGGAACTATTCTATGCAAACAAATTGAGCCAAAAGTCTTTCTCCATCTTCTTGCTTTTATTAGTGGGTGGAAGAAAGTGAATTTGTGAGGCTCATTGAAATTCTTTTGGAAGTTAGAACCTCTTGATCTTGTTGTCCTTTGGAGATAAATTTCTTAATCTCGAATACTTGGTCTACTAGAAAAAGCAACATCTTATATTCTGTTTTCACATTGTTTTCCTAGTTGGTAAATCTTGCTAACATTCTCTTTGGGGTCCTTAACTTGCTTGAGCTTGTACACTCTTTGAGTACCTGGAGAGAAGGCAGCTGCTGCAGACTACAGATGAACAGTCACGACTGTTGCGTGAGGTTCCCAAAGTTATTGCTGATGAAATAGAAGTTGAGGCTACTCCAAAGGATTTTCCAGATAACATAGAAAACGGAAATCATGGATCACCAGAATCAACCCTCAATGAAGGTTCAGAAATCATTGTCCCTGATGTGGCAGCCAAAGAAACTCCGTCAACTTGGATTTCTTTTAGTGTTGATTCTGCAGGTATGTCATTAAAATTCATTAATTTCTTCTGTGAGGCTGTCCCTGTGAGAGGTGAAAATATTTTTATTTCTGTGCCTATATCTGCATGCTTACGCCTGTATCTTTGCATTTAGTGTTTCATTTACAGTTGAGTGGGAATGGTTCACTCTTGTGGAATGTCTTCACCATATAACTGAATATAGTTAGGTATGGTATTATTTAGTGGATGGGGCATCTTGAGACACAAAAAAATCATTTAAATAAATCTATATTTAGATCACACCAAGAAATAATGAAGGCTGTGATGATACTAGTAGGTTCCTGATGCCATACCAATTGTTATAAAGAATATTAGGATGCTTAATGGTGAAGGTATGACAATGAATTTACAAACTAATGGTGTTAAATTGTACTATCATCCCTTTGTTGAGGAAGGTAAGGGTAAACTTCCCTTGGAAAGCTGTTTGGAATACTTGCACTCCTACCAAGCTTGCTTCTTCTTAGCCCTAGAAAATGTGCAGAAAAGAAGGGATCGTCATGGTTACTCGGTATTATCTTTGCAAGAATGAAGCAAAGTGCAGCACCTTTTTTGTAAAGTGTATTTAGACGGACTGGATAGCTTTGAGAATTGGCTATTTGGTCCTGGGAGTGTTCCGGGTGGCTGCAAAATAGATTCAAAATGAATCGTGGGCTTGGCTATTTATTTCTTGAATTTTGTGGTGGAAAGGAATAGGGGGGCCTTTGTGCAGGTAATGCTTTTAAATCTTTGGTTAATGGCTATACCTGGTAGATGAATATGCTGTGACAGACATTGTCCAAATTTTTGTCTTTCAAATGATTTCTTTCTTATCTACATGGCTTAGCACTTCTGACACAGTATATATTTCTCCCCATAGACAGTCCGAACCTTAATTGTGACCAAACCAGTCTTGCCGACAAGAATCTATTAACAATTATTAATGTTCCTTTGGGCATTCTAATAGCGGGAAACGTAAATGAGTAATTCAACATTTTCATAGGGTCATTTAGGAATTTCCTGTTTTATTTTTCTGTATGATGATGTAACCTATATGGGCACATCTAGTTTTTGATTGAATTAATATATTTTGGAAGGAGGTGAGGGTTCTATGTCTTCACAGCATCTTGGAATTTTCAATGCTTTCTCTTTGCTTATAAAAAGTAAAAAAAGGGACAGACCAATTGGAGTAAGCTCCTCTAGCTATGAGTTATGTTAAAGTGTTCCATCTTGGTTTTATATTATATCTTTTTGCCTTAGAAGCATAACGCATAAAAGAAAATTTATTTTTAATAACAAGGTGGGGTTTTTATCTTGTTGGTTTTCTCTTCTTTACTTTTTTTCCCCTAATTTTTAATTTTTTTTTTTATCATTAATAAATTCTTTTTGGCTTTCCTCTGTCTGTTGTAGTTCCCTAGGCTCTTACTAGTTTTCCACTTGTATGGTGAAATTGAGATTCCTTGAAATATTATGGTATTTCTGCTTCAGTTGCTTTGCCTGTAGGATAATTAAAAGGCCTCTATGGTTTTCCATTTCTTTTTCATGGAGTTATTAGTTGACTATACAACAAATGATGTTTAATGACGGAAATTACAGTATCTCAAAAGAAGTATGGGTAAAGATAATTTCTAATCAATTTGGTGTCTTTTTTATATCCTAGGAGTCTCAAACCAACAGCAGGCCTTGCTTAGCGGCAATAATATTATGGGCCTGAGAGTGGTTAACAATGTTAATAGCTCTCAGTTCTGTCAATAGAAGTATAGAAAACCCCATTTGGATACATTTAGAGTTATCATAATAATAGTTACAATAGTATTAATTGATTGGATGTACATTTGGCATGTTGTCAATTTGAAATATTGCCTATTACCCTTTGGAGTTGGAATTAGATGCGAGTGAACTTAGATCATAGTAACACATTACTGTTGAATGTAGAACAATGATGCATATGTTCTCTCATACATTGCCTAGTAGTTGGCAAATCCCATCAGTCTTTGCTGGCATTCATCGTACAATACTCTTTTCAAGCCTTAACTATAATTTTTTTTTTTCACCATATGGTAGAAATGTATCAAATGAGATATTATGTCATGTTATGCTTGTGTAACTCTAGATTTTGAATCTTCTCCATAACTATGCTTGTCAAGTCTCTAGTATTGTTTGCTTTTCTTTCTATAGGGAATCAAGCAGTCTTGGAAACAGGAAAGCAGAACAATGGAATGGGTAAGATTTCCCTCCTTCCCTCCCCTTTCTTCATGAACATCTCATTCAAGATCATAGGAAGTACGAGATAAAGGGAAAGGAAAATGAAATTGATCAACATTTCTTTTTTATATTCACATAGTAATAGCTGTCCTCAAAATGGTGGTTAAGTATATGAACCTGCAAAAGAGAAACGAATTGAGAATGGAGGTTGGGGGTTCCCCCGGTATCAACCCTGAAGTTAGTAAAGGTCTGATGGAGAGAATTTGGCATCAATTTGACAGGTTAGGTGAGTGAGTGAGCATACCTATGTTCTGGTTTCCGACTTGTTTATGCAAGAGTGAATTTAGATTTGAGCATCAGGGGCTCATGCCTTTGTGGTGGGGAAATGATTGTAGGACGTGAGGCATATTCAGGATGAGTCCACAATCTTGCCACGTGATAGTCCACTACTAATGGACATGTGATGGTGAGTAACTGTAATGTTGTGTGGCTCAACCTCTCAGCGTGATGATGGCTAGGTCTAATCATGGAGAATAATGGACATGGTATAATATGGCTTGGAGAAGGGAGAGTTGGGGTTGTAGCTCAGTTCTGTAGTAGTACTAAAACATACTTTTGTCGATATTCCTTTTGTTTGTTTTATCCTTGCCATGATACAATTCAAATATAACACATCCTCTTGCGTGGTATACTAAAACATTAATTGTTACTGTCTACCATAGGAGGTGATGGGCTTTTAGCAGATTTGGTTCTTTCATTCTGAATCCTGATTATTCAGTCTTTTATATTTTTTATCTGGGAAAGAGGAATAGTTACAGGCTTTTAGAACTTTTACCATTTTATTTGTGGACTGTGGTCAAACTTGGTACACATTCCTGCAATGCACGTGCGTATTATTTGTAGGATGCCTGTACTATTTGTGTTGTCCTGTTCTGCAAAGAACAAGCCATAAAATTCTGAAATGGAGTTCATCCACTGTGATTATTTTAATCATCCTTCAATAATATAAGAACTCATCGATTCTTTATTTGACTGCTATCTCACGACTTTGTTGCAGATATCCGACATGATGCTCAGCAAAAGCAACCAGCAGAGATGCATTTTGAGAGCAACAATAAAACACAGCCTGTGAATGCTTCACAAAAGCATTCACAAGGTGTGATAGATATCCAGGTGATAGATTTGAGCGATGATGACGAAGTTGAAGATTCAAATGGTGGCACTGATATTCTTCATTACGACTTGGGGAGCTTTATATGGCATTATGCAGATCCCCAAGGAGATGTGCAGGGCCCATTCTCAATTAATTCATTGAAACGTTGGTACGATGCTGACTATTTTCCGCCAAATTTCAAGGTTTGGAAGGCGGGACAGAGCCCAAAGGAAGCTGTTTTATTGAGTGACATTCTTCACCGGATATTTCCCCATTAATCGGTGACAATTTCCTGTTTATCTCACATACAGTGTCCTTGTACATCTGGCAGGACTGATGTACAGTTTTACAAATAAATTGGAGGGCTTCCATTAAAGAAATTCAATGGCCAAGGCCATAGTCCAGTGCTGTATGCTTGAGACTCCCCTACCCTGTTTGTACATTTAGAATCCTCATAGATGCTAAATTTCTAATGTAATATGTTACATATTATGTAACCTTTCAATTAAGAATTAAATAAAAGAGATCAAGATTTTTCATTTGATTATTTCAAATTTAGTGAATTCATCCACACTTGTGGCTTTATAAAATTAATACTATTTAAATTAATAAAAATTTAGAGATGCATATTTTCTTTTTATACATTTCTAAGGTTGATAAAAAAACATAAAAACTTTTTATTTTTATATAATATTATCAGAAATTAGAAAAACAAAAAGATATTTTTTAATTACCTCTTAACATTTTGCTTTATAAAAGTGTAAACTTTATTTATTTATTTATTTTTTTCTTCTTAGACTATGAGGATTTGGTTGTGTTGCCAGGGACAGCCAAGGTAAATTCGTGGCAGCTAGATCCATGTCTAAAGAGCACCACTCAATGTCAGTTTTGAAGACAGAAGCCTTGAGCTTAAGGAAGGCTTTCAGTTGGATCAAGAGTCTACAGCTTAAAAAGTATAAATCGAGTTAGATGCACTGATTGTGGTTCAAGCAATGACTTCAAATATCCTTGATCATTCTCTTGTTGTATTAGTAATCAATGATTGTATTGTGAATTGTAAAATCTCTCATATTTCGATCAGCGAATTAGATTGCTCATTGATTAGCTAGAGCAGATAAAACTCCATTTTAGCCTAAAAAAAAAAAAAAAAAAATCTTCTTAGACTATGAGATAAATATTTAAGCATACAAAAAGGCATCTTTGAAAAATTACTTTGGCTAATCTTTTACATAAATATATTTTGTTGTATTCCTATATTGGCCCTGAAAAGTTCCATGTTCCCTCTGGTAGTTCCACCTCTCCATTTGCATATAAAAAAAAAGTTAATTAATTAATAAAACTTGGTTATTGTTTGATTATCTTAATTAATTAATTAAATTGCTTGCCCATTCTTCTGGACACAAGGAACGGTAATACTTTGCAAACTTCTCGTACTCAGGAGCATCTTTGCCTTTCTCTTGGATGCACATGATTATCAAATTAATAATTAGTAGTGTAATTATTAACTAATTAAAATGATCCTAATAATTAAATTAATTATACTCTATTTTCTTTTAAACAGCTGAGCTGCTACAGTCATATATAAGGGTTAAATATTTGTAAAAAATAAAAAAAATTATAGAATAGAGCATTAAATTAAGAAAAAAGTACAAAAAAAAATACCATATAGTTTGAATCATTTACACTTTGGAGTCTATTAATTTTTTTTTTTTTTTATAAAAATAAATATGCAATTTGCATTATTAATAATTTGGAATCCACAGCAATAATGCCGTTAGTATTTGTTGATATGACATTTATGTAACAATAATGACACTTATGTCATGTAAGTGCAACATGGTTGATGCCGTTAGTGCTCTAAACACTATATTGTTAACATAAAAAATCTCATATTTTATTTTGTTAAAAAAAATTTCACAAGCCTCAAAATGTAAAATGATCAAAGCACATTATATATATATATATATATATATATATATATATATATATATATATATATATATATACTTTCTCTTCGATGTGAGCTAAAGATATACCGAACTCACACAGTATATAATCCGAACTAAGTGAACTTGCAAAATAAGGTTAGAGAGCTCAGGCGAACCGCCTGGATGAACTCTTCGATATTTAAGTTAATAAGTAATTCTTTTCAAATGAAATATAAAACTTTTTAGTGTTTAGTATGCGTAACCTAAAACATGAAGCATCTAAAAGACTTTATAGGAAACTGTCTTGGGGAGCAAGTTTCTAGAAAATAAGACCACTAAGTGTCCAAACAATAGGATAACAACCTTCTATTTTTTAGGAGGTGGAGAACGTGATTGGAGATCACAACTAAAGTCCTGGATCATATTTAGTTAGATCTAACAATCTACCTAAATGGTTTATATTTAGGTGATTTGATGTTTGGGCGAACTATTATTGATGATCTATATTTGGATGATCTGGTACCTGGACGAGCTTGTAGTTCGCTTGGGACGATTTGTTCATATTGATATGCATCACTTTATAAATTAAATAATAATAATAAGAAAATAATACTGACTTGTGTACTCAAAGGTAACGGGTATAGCAGTGGCGTGTTTGGTTAATGGTAGGAAAATGTAGATCGGCTGGTGCAGTCCCTGGCTCCTCCAACCATATATATATATATATATATATATATATATATATATATATATGACCGACTCCAGCATTTTAGAGGCCTTATACAATTTTAAAAAATGAGGCCCTCAATCTATCATCCCTCTACATAAATATTTTTTTAATAAATCTGAAATATAGTAAATTCAATAAATTCAAAATGTAATATAATAATTAGTTCTTAAATATAAATAAATTATCATCAAAATTCAATAAATTAGAGCCTCCTCAATAAGAGGGTCTCACATTTTTAAATATTACTCTCTTCATTCCTTTTTAATTGACGTTTTTTGTTGTTTCACAAATATTAAAAAATAATTAATTATGCTAAGTTCTAAGAAAAAAATGATCAAATTACCCTCATGTACATTAATTATAGAGTAATGGATAATAACAGGGATAATGATAAAATTGGAAAAAAAAAATTAAAATCTTATTAGTTTTCTAAAATGACAAATAATTTAGAATTTTTTTTTCAAAAAATATCAATTAAAAAGAAAAATAATTTAGAATTTTTTTTTTCAAAAAATGTCAATTAAAAAGAAAAAGAATAGAGGGAGTAAAATTTAAAATCTATTAAAATTTAAAATTTAAAAGCTCACTAAACTGATTGAACTGAAATTACAATTGAAATTAATTGAGTTCAATCACTTTGATCCGGAAAATGTGAGACTTCCTCATTGAGGAGGTTCTAGGCAGTCGCCTAGCTGGCCTCCCCTTGAAGCCGGCTATATATATATATATATATATATATATATATATATCTTTAATTTGTTTAATTAAACCATTAAAAATGAAACTTTTGAACTTACTACTTCCGCTTAAGGTATTTTTTAAAAAAAAATTATTTGTACAGTTAAAATTAGAGTGATAAATCTTAATCTGACTCAATTGATTTCTTTAAATTCCATATGAAATCTAATTTATTTAAATTTACGAGAAAATCAAAATTACATTATATAAATTTATCTTGACTCATTTTGAAATTAATATATTCTATTTAACACAAAAGAAATTAATAAAGCATATATTTTTAACAAACATTCACTCAAATTCCAATTAAAATTATTTTTAAAAGATTAACCTAATACATAACTTTATTCACCATACAACTCAAAATAACTATACTCAAACCTATTTGAAAAAAATAAAATGATTGGATTTAAACCTTTGAACCAATTCATTTGCCACTATTCTATAATATAGTCATTTTACCCTTTCTTTTTTTTTTTTTTTTTTTTTTTTTAATATTATATACAAGACATATATAATTATAAATGTAGGTATAATTGCGTAGAAAATAAATCTAAACAATCTCCACTCTTTGTGAGATTAAAACATGAGAAAATAAATCTAAACAATCTTCACACTCTCTGTTTGGTTCAAACATGAAATCTGAAAGTTCCAGTAACTTAGACCTAGTCATTCCCATTAGACATTATTAACTAATCATTTTACCCATTGAGTCAATTAAACTATGAAGTGGTAATATATATATATATATACTATACCTTGTTATATTTGTTGTCCATGGGAGGAGGAGGAGTTTTATTGACTTGACCATATTGATCACATGTATATTAGCGGAGTCAGAAATTTTGTTTAGTGGAGTCATTAAACACTAATTTTTGTTTAGTATAAATAAATATTATAAATTACAAATCTACATTTATTTTTAGATAAATTAAAATTTATTTAGAAGTCCATATTATTAATTTTATAAAATTTTATTGTATTACTCGAAATAAATATATTATTATTTAAAAATTAACAACAAAGCAAACTAATAAATATATTAACAATTTAATTGGAATCACAATATAAATTCAAATAAGAAAAATACTTAAAATAATATAACATTTAGAAATTTTTTAATATTATAAATTTTAGA
>CATKHJ010602476.1:0-13482 GCA_949750685.1 Vernicia montana
TTTTTTTTTTTAAAACGAATACCATTTTGAATTAGAATATTAATTTTAAAAACGAACACTAAAAATTTAGTAGATATATACTAAACATATACCCAACATATACTCAAAATAAACTACGAGTATACTCAAAATATACCCAACATATACTATTTTACTGAAAATCATAAAAATGTAAAAAACAATTGCTGAAAATGGTTATTTTGTAAAAAAAATGGTTAAATAGAGTATTTTTATAAGAAAATTGGTCAAAGAGTAAAAATATAATATTAAGGTCTTTTTAGGCATTTCTATAAAAATTCCAAAAAAAAATATAACAAACTTTAAAAAAAAAAAATGGTGATATTTGAACTTGAGAACTTATTCAAATTGAAATATGCACCTATATATTGTCAAGCTAAGCCCCATAAGCAAAACAATATCCCAGTGAGCAAATAATTCTCCAAAATTAGTAATGGGTTCTTTTTCCTGAGATTATTGTGGTTTTTCTTGGTTACAATTGGTCAATATCTTTTCACTTTTTATCTGTCTCCCTTTGGTTGTCTGTTTTTGGTAATGCAAAGCCTTTTTTTTTTTTTTTCCCCTGTATTTCTTTGCCTTTTGGTTTCTGGTCACTTGAGGTGTGCATCGATCGATTTGGTTATGAAAACCCTCAAACCGACCAAACCGAATTGTACTAATAAGAAGAACCGAACATAACCAAATAAGAATAAAAAACCAAATTAAAATTTTATCGATATAATCGGTCGGTTGTGTTTGGTGATCAGTTTATTAATTTGGTTTGGACTTTGTAGTTGGGTCTTCAATTTTTAAGCCCAGTTTAAAATGAATTCAACCAAAATGTATATAAATATAATTTATCATGTATATAAATTCCTTAAAATGAAATAATATCAATTATAATCAATAATTACTAAATAATTCAGTCATTCAGTGTTAGCAAAGTCAAATTGTCAATATGAAATATAAACTAAAAGTGATATACATAATATAAATATAAAAATAAAATGAGTATATTGCTAATTGCTAAGTCTTATATGCACTTGGGTAGCTATTTAGTTACAAAAGTGATTCTATACAATTTACAAAAAATAATTCTATTTGCAGGGAAGAATCCAACTTGTAGCAAGCAAAATCCTGCAACATTACAAACAAAAAAACCTAACAATGTAGTGCAGGAGGAGAGAAATCAATAGTAGGACCAACATTGAATCAGTGAGTGCAGCATGAGTTGCACAGCATGACACCAAAATATCAAAAACATGCAGAGAATCAAAACCAAAAGAAGAAACATAATTAATCATTCAAGATGGCAAAATATATACATGAGTTTAAAAAACAAAGAGGGGCTCAGGGTTATAGTTTTCATGTCATGTTTAGAATGAAATTATCTGCTTTAATTGGCTGCAACTTAAATTGTGCCCTGGCACAAATTAAAATAGCTCAAGCGTCCTAATTGCAACAGAAAAACTAAGTGGTGGAAGCATCATCATTGCCCTAGCAAGTGTGAAAAAATAAAATAAAAGCAATGCAGAAAAGAAAGTAGAGTATTCCATGGAAAACAAACTAGCAATAACTTGGTGAAGTTTGAAAACAAATCAGACATAACAAACAAAAATACCCAGCAAAGAGCAATGCAGTGCAGGAGGAAAGAAATCAATAGCAGGACCAGCAGTTAATGTAGCATAAGTTGCACAGCAATACATAATGACACTAAAAACCTCATGTTGGAAAATCTGGTTTAATTAATCAAATTTCCTCCAAATCACAATTATGCAAGAATAACAAAAGAAATAATGGAAGAATGATAATACAAGAAATTTACGTAGAAACTCTCAAAAGGAGAAAAAACCACGGTGTTGTCAAAGACAACCAAAGAAAAATATTCACTATGTGAAAATTGTTACAACCACATATACTCACAATATTTTTCTCACACCCAAAAATCCCAAATACACCAAAGAGAATTTTTCTCAAACTTTCTAAACTCTCTAAATATAAGGAATTTTACTTATTCTTGTGCTATATTTTTAGCCTTCCTCTCAATGCCTTTTATAGGCATCCATCAACCAATTTGGTCCAAATTGGTTGGTCTAATTGCCACCTAATTTCCACCAATCAATTTAGTCCAAATTGGTTGCCACCAACCAATTTAGTCCAAATTGATTGCCACCAACCAATCTAATTAGGTCACCAACTAATTTAGTCCAAATTGGTTGCCACCAACTAATCTAATTAGGCTACCAACCAATTTAGTCCAAATTGGTTGCCACTAACCAATCTAATTAGGCCACCAATTTTTGACTCCTTTTATTTTTAATCATTTATTCCTAACAGTAACTATAAGAGATATAGTGAATTATCCCTTGTGCATCGTGGATGTAAATTTATTGAGAAACCGAACCACGTAAAATTTTTGTTGTTTTTGCTGTGGGTCCTTTATTAATTTCTGCTTCCGCTGTGCGTGTGAAATATCCCATAAAATTTCCCAACATCCCTTTCTTGAATAATATACAGCAATAACCATAGTGGGTTGTTCGGGTGCATCTACTAATTTTTGGCCTCCAGTCTTATACTAAAAAAAAAACAATAGTGGATATACTGGCAGCTGGCCTTGAACTGGAGAGCCCATATCAAATATATATAATGCTTGAAAGTAATTAATCAATGTAATCAACATGATATTTGGCAAAAAAAAAAAATGTAATCAACATGATGAATTACAAAGATGCTTAATTTAGGGATACTCATTTATAAGTTTTAAAAACCATAATCAAAACAATTAAGATAATTGAGAGACAAACAGCTGCAGCAAAATACCCCATAATTTTACAGCAATCTTTTTCTAGCTCGTCTGTTGCTGGTGAGGATGGTTGCTGCTGCACTTGGTTTTCTGGATCTTTGGAATAATCTTGGTGTTGATGTTCCATGGTGGTCAACAATTTTATGACAAAATTTTAAGTATAATTAAGTCTAATACTTACATTATATACATATTTATAGGCTAAAATAAAAGTAAATCTATCTAAATAATAGACCCAAATTCAATTTTCGGATCATTTTAATATACTAAAAAAAAACAAATAAAAACAAGTCATAGAACAAGATCCACCACATAAAATCATATCCATGTCACATTCTAATTCCAATTTTCAACTCTATATCATTTTGGGTCCTATATCAAGAATTTTGATTTTTTTTTAATAAAAAAAATATTTTTCTTAATAAACCTTAATTTTCAGGTTTGACTTGGGTTTGTCCAGCATTTCATAGACAAAACAGACATAAAGAACGAAAAATCTTTGTTTCTTTTATAACCTTTTAATTAACAAGTGGACGTGATATATATATATAACACATGATAATTTAGGCTTTCAGCAAATTAATTAATAAAAATTATATATTGGACCATTTCAAATTAATAAATCAAACTCATTGAGGGACGAATCTACAATTATAGTATTACAAGACACATCTAATATTTTTAATGAATTTTTTTTAATTTTATTTTGGGAGAGGTAATTTTAATTATTTATAGGGTAATTATATATATTTTTATAATTTTTTTATATAAAAATATTGAAAAATATAAGAAATTTTTTGAGTTTGGGGGGCTGCCCCACTCTAAACTCATCCCTGAGCTCATTCTGTTTTTTTAAGAGCATTTGACATGTGCAGGTGAGATCCCCTAAATATAAATGCTGTAGTATTTTTAACAATAATAAAAGAAATTAATAAGAATCTATCTTATTCAATGGTATTAGCTTAGTATTTAATCGAATTTAAGTCAAATATATAAAATAAATAAATAAGAATCTCAGCTAGATAATATAATATATAATTGCATATTTAACTTTGTTTGGTCAGTTTGCTTTTTATCTGTCTCTATCTTATCTTCAATTTTTTTTCTTGCAAGCATATAGCCTTCTGGTTTTGCTATCAGTGAGCCTCACATGACCCAAACAAATTATTTTAAGGATTATTTGTAGTTGGACATTATACTAGGCCCTTATGCCTTCTATTTGGCCCATCTTTGAACAATAATTATTCCTCTTAAAAAAAAAAAAAGGAAATTTTTCATAAATACTTCAAAAAAATAAAATATTATCATATATGTTTTTTTAAATACACTTATTAAATTTTCTATTTCAAAAATGTCTCACTTGTAAAGGTATATTATAACTATATCAAAAGTATAAGTATATTAAAAAAAGACATTTTTGATAAAATGATATTTTTGAATTTTTTTTTAAAAAAATTGTATTTGGTGTAATTTTCTCTTAAAAAAACTCACCCAATCACCACAATAACCATCACTTGGCGTATGTAAGAATTTTTCATAAAAATGAGAGCATTCTCTTTCATTATGTTTACTATAAATATTAGACCTATTCATGGGCTTGAGTACCCGTTTAAGCCTGTCCAAAAAATCTAAGTTTGGACACATATTTTTTTTTTTAGACCCACCCAAGCTCGAACCCGAAAAAGTCCGTCTATTTTTTAGGCGGATTTGAAAATATCATTTCTTTGAAGCCCGTCCAATAAGCCCGGTTCGCCCTGAAAAATTTACATGTAAAAAATTATATATATTTTTGATGCGGGTCAAATTTAATAAAAATAATAAATTCGCATGGTCAGGCTGAATCGAATTTAGACTTAAGCTTGAAAAATCAAGCTCAGCCCAAACTCGGCCCAGCCCACAATTTGAACAGATCTACTTCATATTGCTAACTTCAATGGCTTAATTAATAAAGGGTTGACAAGAGTTTCAAGGGGATGGTTCTTGAAAACACTCAAAGGGCAGTAGCTCAATAATTTTGAATTATCCTTTGCTCAACTAACGAAGAAATAAAAACACAGGTAAATTACTATTTAATTTTTGAGTGTTGTCTTAATTAATGAATATGTCTTTATATTTTGAAAAATTTTCTTGTATTTTTATTTCGTCATACTATTTAGTCATTTCGTTTTTTTTTTTTCATTTTTCTGTCAACAAAAATAAAAAAAAGAAAATAATAAATTAATCTTTTTATAGGTATTTAAAGGTAAAAATAGACTGAATGACTATTTAGTTTATAAAATTAAAATTAAGAGACTAATTAATTAATTTCTTAAAATATAGAGACACGTTCATTAATTAAAATAAAAATTATGGACTAAATAATAATTTACCCTAAAAACATTTTAGTATTGACTATTGAGCAATTGTTATAAGTGAGCTTTCTTTCTTACTCCAAAAACACTTATTTAACTTAATTTTTAGGGAATTATCCATTTATTTTCTTTTCCAAAAAAAATAATATCACTTTTTTTCTTACCATTAATTAAGGGTGTATGACTAATTCAGATATGTATTTATTATTAAGTTAAATATGTGCGTAAAAAAAAGTAAAAATTTTGAATTTTTTTGGTGATATCACAATATCATATATATTTATTTTTATGTAGATTAATTTTTTTTTAAAAGGGAAAAAGAAATATTAATATTTGAAAATTTTTGAACTCTTTGTTACTAAATTATTAGTCCAAACACCATATTATACAAAGTTATATAAATGTGCTGATTTAGTTCCCAAGTAACTCTAGTAATAATAAGTATCCATAGTTTTCAAAAGTAGTTAAACATGTTTTGTTCTGATTTTGTCTAGGGACATGGGATGTGACTTGTCTCTATTCTCAGTTCATATCAGCGCATCAACACCAAAATTTTGTGTTTCTTTATCTTCATTCTACAATGATAGAAAAATTTAAGAAGGGTCATTAATATTTTTCTTCTAAGAAGAAGTTAATTAACTACACAATATTTAAGGGTAGCTAATAAAAATTAAGAATGTACATAAATAATTATATATTTTTTTTTATCCAAACATAAATAATTATAATTACATATGATTAAAAAACACAATTTAATAAAAGTAGAATCCCTTTCTTGAATTAATAGAATTACACTTGGCAAAAAAAAAAAAAAAAAAAAAATTAATAGAATTACACTGGCGGCTGGCCTTGAACTATTGGAGATCCTGTCCCATAAATTTTAGTTCCATGCCTTGACAGTTGACATTGACTCAATATTTAAGGATCCAGGACCCTTAACCATCAGGACTTGTTGATGATAATTGATTTATATGTACTAGCACTTCACTTCATCAATAACATGATTTTTAGGGAAATACTTTCTACACTAGATTCTTTTTTTTTTTTTTTTTTTTAAATTCAAATACTAAAAAGTTTTTTTTTTTTTTTTTGCCCAAATAAATACTAAAAAGTTGATACACTAATAATATAATCATCCCTTTCAAATATCTTTCAAATATAATCACTTACACTGAAAGAAAATTCTCCACATCAAACCAACTATTAGTGTTTGGAACTTGTCTTAGAACTCTAACATGTAATAATCTTCCACCACCAGCAGCTCCATGACCATGATCATTAATCCTTGTATAGAAGATGACTTTATCACCCTGAAGGAGACCTTTGGCCTCTACAAATGGATGCCAACATAATTTTGGGAAATAGGGTTTGCTATATTGAGGAGCTCGACGTATGGTTAATAGAAATTTCCAAGTTTGGCCATTTCTATCAATTGAAGTTAAGTTTCTTCTACGTCCCCATAAAATAGGATATTTCTTGAGGGCTTTGCTTGGAACCCAAAATTGATTATTGAGTTCAGATTCTGTGAGTAGTTTTTGGAAAATAATTTCTTTAATATTTGGATCAATATTGAAGAAATCCATCACTTTTTTTTTAACAACAATTTTAATTAAAGGCTTGAAAAAGGGTTTGAGCTAGTAGGTAGAGAGGGTTGTGACAAGGATGAAGACATTCATGTGCAAATCCTCTATTTAACATGTTTTCAAGATTCTCACTTTCATGATGGGACACTATTTCAATTTAATTTTATAAATTAAAACATTAATGAATTAATTGAGTTTGACTTTAATACTTATGTAGAAAACTGTATTAAAATATGTTTTATTTAATAACATTCAAGTTCAATTTACTTATATTCTTATTTATTAAAGAAATAAAAAATTTATAATACCCAAAAATTAATCTTTTATTATTCTCTTATATCAAACATTATCTTAAAGTTTAAAAATACACGTCAATGGCCTCTCACAAGAGAACATTCCACTCATAATTACGAGTACACAGTCTTAATCATGAACATGTTTATATATGATTATAACCAAGTGTGAGGATCTTTTTGTATTAGTAAATTTTAAAATAAAAATTTCCAGAAAATCCTTTAACATTTTCTCATACCAAACATTATTTAATAATTTTCTTCTCTTTAATATTTATTTTGTTTTTATGTACAAAAAAAAAAAAAAAAAAAAAAAAAAGCAAGATATGAACTTATTAAGGGGAATTCGGAATTGAGTTTTCTATAAGGGTACACATTCGAAATCCATTAATTATTATGGGACAAATCACTACAAGAAATACTTAAATTTTATGCAATTTTATATGAAATGGTACAAATATTTTTTTATATGCAATTTTATGGGACAAATCATTACAAGAAATACTGAAATTGCCTTGGTAGCAAATATTATTGTTGTCATAAGTATAAAAATTGTTACTATAAATTTAAGACAGTAAAAATAAAAGTTGCTGCTAAAAAATTGATGCCAATATTGATGTTTTCTATGATTATTTTATTTTTAACAAAGTAAACTTACTTTGTTTTATTAACCATTACGAAAAAAAAAACACTTTTACGAAAAATCACAATCTTTTTATATTTTTTTTCGTAAATTAAATTATTTTTTCGTACGTAATTCTCCATGATTGTCAAAAAAATTTTAATTTTATGAAAATATTACTTATTTTGTGCAAAATAATGATTTTATGAAAAAGTTCCAAAATTAACAAAAAAGAAAAATAATTTCATAATTACGAAAAAAAAAAATGGCACTCTTACAATAAATTACAATTTTCTTATATTTGTTCGCAATTCTTCTTATTTGCAAAAAAAAATTAATTTTACTAAAATATAATTAATTTTGTGTAAAATAATAACTTTACGAAAAATTCATAAATTAACAAAAAAAAAAATAATTTTGTAATTACGAAAAAAAAAACCTCTCTTGCGAAAAATCAAAATTCTCTTATATTTTTTCGTAAGTAAAACTATTTTTTCATAATTATTTTTAATTGCGAAAAAAATTTAATTTTATGAAAATATAACTTATTTTGTGCAAAATAATAACTTTAAAAATAAGTTTCTAAATTAACGGAAAAAAAATAATTTTATTAATTTTATTTTATTTCATTTATTTCTTAAAGTTAATTAATGAAATTATTTCATTAATTTCGTAAAATTAATTATCAAATATATTTTTCTACTTCATTTCGTTAATTTCATAAAGTTAATTTCGTAAAATTAATTAATGAAATTAGTTTTTTTATTAATTTAGGAATTTTTTCGTAAAGTTATTATTTTGTACAAAATAAATCATATTTTCGTAAAATTAAAATTTTTTTTGCAACTAAGAAGAATTATGAAAAAATAATTTAATTTACGAAAAATATAAGAAAATTATGATTTTTCGTAAAAGAACGATTTTTTTCGTAAAGTAAAGTAGGTTTACTTTATTAAAAACAAAATAATCGTAGAAAATACCTGTCAATATGTCATAGGTATTTTGCAACAAAATTAGAATTACTGCTAAAAAAAATTTCAATATCAATAATTTTTTTTTTTTTTTTTTTTTGCTATCAAAAGTTTATCTATTACAGTAACATTTATTTCTGTTAAAGATTAATCATTGATAGCATCTATTTTTACTGCCAAAAATTTAATTTATTAGTGGCAATTACTACAACCATTTTAAAATATCTGCCGTTTAAAGTTTTAGTATACGAATTAAAAAAGTTATTAAATTGTCTCAATTCAAAAGTAAAAAAACTAAAAAATATATTTTTTTTTTGTATGAAAAATAAAAACAATTAATGTAAATATTTACTGAAGAAATAATGAAAGGATAAAATTGAAAAAAATAATAATAAATATTTTATTAAAATCTTAAAACAATAAATATTTTGAAAAAAAATCTCTAAAACGAAAGATAATTTATAAGGGACAGAGTAATTGGTTTTGTTACTAAAAATTACTTATTGGTTTTACTGTGAATTGTTTTTAGTATTAAATTTTACCTTGATATGAAGTGCTCGTAATTATAGTGAAAATTTGTCTAATACAAATTATTAATTACTCTAAATATATAAGTACTATACAGTACTGTTTATTTATGTGGAGTATTTGAATGCATGGCTTCATGTAGAAGGTTCAGCAAGCAGTTTGAATTTATTTCTTTTTATTGTTCAAAACTAATTATTGTATAATAACTAAATCATGTGCAGGTAATATATTTAAAAAATAAATAAATACATTAAAGCTTCTAATTAGAAAAAGAACTTACAAGTGTCTGTCTTTGCTTTTTCTATTTTGTCTGTATAGAACAAAGACAAAAGAGGACCAGTTTTTCCAAAACGGGATGGTACGTTAGAAACCCGGGATGTTGGGTCTTTTTCCGATCCGTGTCAGCAGCACTACAAATAGAAACAGAATAATTCTCTGATCTCTCCATCAAAATAGATTAACAGAATTCGTATTCAGTAATATCTGAGGGACGAACCCAAGCTTTCAATTAAAGGGGTAAAATTATTCTCCAATCTATATCAATTATAATAAAAAATATATTGTGTATTGATCGATATTGTGTATTGATCGAGTTAGACTCAAATACATATTGATAATTGATATAGATTGGAGAATCAACATTAAAATTTAAATTATTAGGTTGGAGAATTTATTTTTATATTAAGAACACAACATATTTATAATTAATTAATATGATATTTTTTTAACATATATTTTATATCATAACACTTTAGTAAATTATTAGATTCAAAAATTAAAATAATTGAAAACACACACACACATATATATAAAACATGATCATTAATTATCAAATAAATACAATTAAATATTCTCTGTTGTAAAATATCTGTCGTTTTAAAAAAAAATTTATTTCAAAATATATGATGTTTTAGAATTTTAATAAGGTTTTTATTTTTTTTTTTTCAATTTTACTTTCTAATTATTTCTCTAGTAAATATTTTTTATTTTTTATATTAACAAAAAAATATTTTAATCCTTTTACCTTTGTATTGTAGTAATTTAATATTTTTTTTAAGTTGTATGTCAAAACATTAAACAATAAATACTTTATAACTGGGGTAGTAATAATTATATATATATATATATATATATATATATATATATATATATATATATATATATATATATATATATATATTTTTGCCAAAAGTAATAATTATAATATTATTAGTGCATGTCATGAGTAAATGCATTATTCAAAGATTTGATGAGCTCTATTTTCTATTTTAACTAGTGTCCAAGTGTCCAAATAATATAACTGTCCGAGTGTCCAAATACTATTTGATGACTTTTGGACAGTCAAACCGTCAGATAAATCAATTCATTAGGACCACCGACTTAGCTTCGATTAAATAGGAATTACATGATGAATTTAGTTTTTTATTAATAAAATTCTCTTGTTGGAGTATTCTTCAAAGGAGATTGATATATGAGAAAGAAAATGATCATATTATTAACATAATTATCATTATTAGTTCCTTAATTTTATATATATATATATATATATATATATAATTAGTCATACATATATTTTTTTATATGTAATATATTTTTCTTTATAGGTTGTTATATTTAATTAAGATCACCAATCTTATTTATTTTATTGTATTCTTAACTATATTATAAATAGATTTTAACCTATTATATACAAATATACATAAATAATATTCTCTAAATTTTTCTCTTAATTTCTTTTATTTATATTTCTGTAACATAATAATATCAGAGTATCTACTTTAATTTTTTATTTCTCGAGCTTTTGATTTTCTGAGTTTAAAATTATATTAAAAAAAATTATCAAAGCGAAATTATCCAATTTTTCTTATGCAAATTACTATTTATTATTTTTCTCATCAATGCCTTTGTTTTATAAAATCACTTTATCATTGAAAATCATTCCATTCAATCTCCTTTTTATGCCATATTTCATTTTGGCCACTTTCTTATTTCAATTATATTTTCTCTATTAAATGGTGGTCTATAATCATCATTTTTTTCTCAATTTTTTCCCTATCAATTTTAAATATCAAAATTTGGTGGTTTTATTTCAATTTCCACCTAATTTGAATATCGATGGTTATTTCGACTTGATTTGATATTTAATATTTATAATTGTGCACTTTATTATTCTTTTATGCACAGTTTTAGGAGAGTGTTTATAAATCACATGCAAATATTTTGCATTTGAGAAAATTTTGCCAACTTTATAATTCTAGATTGTTAGATTTTTCATTATTCACCAAGGAAAACAATAATAAAAATTGAAAAGAAAAAAAGAAAAATAATAATAAATAAAGGAGAAAAAATTAAAAATTGGTAGCAAATATTATTGTTGTCATAAGTATAAAAATTGTTACTATAAATTTAAGACAGTAAAAATAAAAGTTGCTGCTAAAAAATTGATGTCAATATGAGTGTTTTCTATAATTACTTTATTTTTAACGAAGTAAACTTATTTTATTTTATTGATCATTACGAAAAAAAAATGGTTCTTTTATCAAAAATCACAATTTTCTTATATTTTTTTTCGTAAATTAAACTATTTTTTCTCGTAAATTAAACTATTTTTTCGTATGTAATTCTTTATGATTACGAAAAAAATTTTAATTTTATGAAAATATTACTTATTTTGTACAAAATAATAAATTTATGAAAAAGTTCTTAAATTAATAAAAAAGAAAAATAATTTCATAATTACGAAAAAAAATAACTCTCTTACAATAAATCACAATCTTCTTATATTTGTTTGCAATTCTTCTTATTTGCAAAAAAAATTTAATTTTACGAAAATATAATTTATTTTGTGTAAAATAATAACTTTACAAAAAATTCATAAATTAACAAAAAAAGAAAAACAATTTCGTAATTACGAAAAAAAAAAAGCTTTCTTACGAAAAATCACAATTCTCTTATATTTTTTTGTAAGTAAAACTATTTTTTTTTAATTCTTCTTAATTGTGAAAAAATTTAATTTTATGAAAATATAACTTATTTTATGCAAAATAATAACTTTAAAAATAATTTTCTAAATTAATAAAAAAAAATAATTTCATTAATTTTATTTCATTTCGTTAATTTCATTTATTTCTTAAAATTAATTAACGAAATTATTCTGTTAATTTCGTAAAGTTAATTAATGAAATTATTTTGTTAATTTTGTAAAATTAATTATCAAATTTTTTTTTCTACTTCATTTCGTTAATTTCATAAAGTTAATTTCATAAAATTAATTAATGAAATGAGTTTTTTTATTAATTTAGGAATTTTTTCGTAAAGTTATTATTTTGTACAAAATAAATCATATTTTCGTAAAATTAAAATTTTTTTCGCAACTAAAAATAATTATGAAAAAATAATTTAATTTATGAAAAATATAAGAAAATTGTGATTTTTCATAAAAGAAAAATTTTTTTCGTAAAGTAAAATAAAGTAAGTTTATTTTATTAAAAATAAAATAATCGTACAAAACACCTGTCAATATGTCATAGGTATTTTGCAACAAAATTAGAGTTATTGCTAAAAAAAAATTTTTCAATACCAATAATTTTTTTTTTTTTTTTTGCTGTCAAAAGTTTATCTATTACAGTAACATTTATTTCTGTTAAAGATTAATCATTGATAGCCTCTATTTTTACTGCCAAAAATTTAATTTATTAGTGGCAATTATTACATTCGTTTTCAAAATATCTGTCGTTTAAAATTTTAATATACGAATTAAAAAAGTTATTAAATTGTCACAATTCAAAAGTAAAAAAACTAAAATATATATATATATATTTTTTGTATGAAAAATAAAAATAATTAATGTAAATATTTACTGAAAAAATAATGAAATAATAAAATTAAAAAAATAATAATAAATACTTTATTAAAATCTTAATACAATAAATATTTTGAAAAAAAATCTCTAAAACGAACTTACAAATGGTTCTCTTTTGTCTTTGCTTTTTGTCTTTTGTGGTTCTCTTTTGTCTTTGCTTTTTCTCTTATAATATAAATATTCTAATATCTCATAATCTTAATTTTTTTCACATGTAGAAATTAAAAATATAATTTTAAATAAGAAGAATTAAAATATTAATATGATAAGTTAAGAAAGTATTACAAAGTAATTTATTTATATAAATAAAATTTAAATATGAAAATAAATAATTACAGTTGGACTTTTTTATATGAATTGAAGATAAATTATTCAAGATGTGGGTGGGTAGAGAGAGAGAGAGAGAGAGAGAGAGAGAGAGAGAGAGAGAGAGAGAGAGAGAGAGAGAGAGAGAGAGAGAGAGAGAGAGAGA
>CATKHJ010602622.1:0-17328 GCA_949750685.1 Vernicia montana
TTGATTTTAAATTAAAATTCAAAAGAACTATAGTTCAAACTTGAATTGATATTTTAATTAATTTATATAATAATACAATGTTAATAAATATAATTATTATTATATATACATGAACTTTATAATTATTTGATATATTTATATTTTAATAATTACATATTATAATTTTAAGTTAAATTTTAAATTAATAAATTAAAAAATCTAATAACTGATTTTTAGAGTATATATATATATATATATATATATATATATATATATATATATCCTCTATTATCATTTGAACCTTTTTTAGTAATGATTTTTTTTTTTTAAAAAAAAAAGCATGCATGTTTTTCTATAATATAAATTTATTATTATTCACTTCATAAATAATATAGTTAGCTTCAAATATATTAAATTATTTTTCTCTTATGTAATATGTATAAATATATTATATTAACATAAATTTACTGTCTTTATTTTTAATATAATAATTAAAAATAAATTGATAATATTTTAAAAATATAATAATAATCTATATAAGTACATTAAAGTTAGAAAATGATCATTGTTCATTAGAACGGTGCCTTAGCCCCCCATTTTCCTCAATTTTGACTTTTTTGTTTTTTCACTTTAGGGTTGCTCGGGCTACCATAAAATGATGAGGTATTGCTTAGTTTTTTTTTAGTTTTTTTATATTATTTCTAGCTAGCAATCTCATCCAAAAGAAAAGGGAGATAATTATTTTTAACTGCCGAGTGTGTTTCACGCCCAACAATATCAACTACAGGACTTAGTAGGTATGAAACGAAAAATTTAAAAACATGTGTGTTTAAAAAAATTATTTTGTCATTATAAGTTTTCGGCAACTGAGTTTAAGAACCCATTTGTCATTTTTTCTTCTAAATAGGGTTGGTAAACTCAAAAATTTTGCCCCTTAAATGGTAAAGATAATCATAAAAAAATGATTTTTTTTATTTTCTTTTTTCAAATGATAAAAACCTTTTAGACAATGAGAATCATTTCTATCTTTCAATACACACGAGCAAGCTAGTTAAGCTTTCCTATCTGTTCACAAGTCTTGTGTATATAACGCTCACCATCCATCCATTTTAAAAAGGGAGAAACTTTTCTTACCAAACAAAATACATGGACAATGTTTTTCTTTATCATAATCAAATAGATATATCTATATTATTTCTATTAATTTTTAAAAGCCAATATATTTTTTAAATAATTACTTTTAATAAAATAAAAGATAAGTTGGATCATATCATACATTCTCATTAAAACAAAATATTATTATCGCACATTATATACTTGGCGACATCCATTGCAATAACATTAAGGTTAAATTTCAGAATTTCTTTTATAAATAGAATTATAAAATATGAATATGCCATTAATCTTAAACTAGTTACTATAACTAAACCTATTATACTGTGAAATGTAGATGTAAAACCATAATTATTTCTTCATTGAAAGGAACACCATGATTATTTGATATTTCTATCATTCTATGTGCAAGTATAAAAATTGAATTGATTAATTAATTAGTATACTTACAGTTTGTTTGGTACACGAAATTGTTTAACTAAGTAACAATATTAATAAATAACATTATATTTAGTACATATGATTCATATTGAATTTAATAATTCCAAAGATTTAACTAAATCATGGAAACAATGTTATTTAAAATCTAACCCCCTATATTTTTATTAATTCATATCCAGTAAGATTACTAATCTCATTATTTACTAATTTTAAGTATTACGAATCCGTGTATCAAATGATATGATAATTCTTTAATACTAGTGATTAAGAGAAATAGAAAAAAAAATGATATTTTACTTTTGGAATAAAATGCTATTTTATTTTACACAAATAATTTATTTAATATTATGAATGAATTTTACATATTTAATATCTTATTTATTAATACAAATAATTTATTTGAAGTAAAATAAACTATTATAAAAAAAAAATAAATTAAAACTGTATGCTCCTTATACTTCATTTGTATATTTCACTAATATATTTTATTTAGTTATAAAAATTTTCATGGAATTAAGAAGCAAATTTGTAAACAAATTTTACAAAATTAAATAAATTATTATGAAAAATATTTAAAAAAAAAAAACTGAGGGGGGCATTATTGTCTTTACAAGAAAACGTGCGGAGTACCCACCTTTGATCAGTAGGCAAAAGTCCGAGTATAAGACAGCAGTAGCTAGCAGTCTGAAATCAAATCTGTGAGCTCTGGTTGTTATCAATTTGTGGTCTCGATTTTATCACTGAAACTATGGCCAGAAAATTCTTCGTCGGCGGCAACTGGAAATGCGTATGTCTCCGATTTTCTTAACCATTTCTTTATTCTCTTTAGTTCTTCTTCACAGTTTGCTTTTGATTTCGTGTGTTTTTTTTTTTTTTTTTTAAATTTTTTGAGAATTTGTGGTATGGAATTCTGCCGATCTCGAACTCCGATTAGGCGATTACCATATTTTAGTGATTTGAAGAATCCTCTTTCTCTCCTGTTTTTGTGTGTGTGATTTTTGTGGGTATTATTAGATCTGATGGATTCAAAATTTCAAATCCTATTTTCACATTTGCTTATGATAAGCTGCTTGAGTTGAGAGACATTTTCACTGTGCGATTGTGTGCTAATTGGTCTATTTTGCAATGGGTTGAGTTTGTTTATTTATTTATTTTGGTGTTGCAGAATGGAACGACTGAGGAGGTGAAGAAGATTGTTACCACTTTGAATGAAGCTGAGGTTCCTTCTGAGGATGTTGTGGGTAAGTTTCTAAACACAAAGATGGAATTAAAATTGGTATTGGGAAAATGGAATTTGATTCAGATTTAATTCTTTCTAAATGAAAAAATTATGGGTAAAACTAAGTTGTAATTTGAGGGTTCTTTTGGATTTTAGACTGGCTTATTAGATACTGATCACTTTCTCTGGAGGCCCCTCATTGCTTAGAAAGAATAGAAATATACTAATTCACGCCATTTTGAAATGTTGTCCTGTATTTACCTGGATGTCTTCACTTTTGAGGCATATAATGAACAATATTGAATCTTACATTTGTTTTGCTTTGCTAGAAGAAAATAAATTAAAGTTATAGATTTTGTTAGCTCTATACATACAGTGTTGCATTTTGGATCAATCTATATCATCTCTTCACTGCCCTACGTCTTTTTAAGTGATTGGTGTATAGACATGAAGATATAATGCACTTCGTTGATGTAATATGTAATAGTCACCAGGTTGCTTGCCTCACCAATTGTTTCTCTCTGATGGTGTATGTGCAGTTTTATAAATTTTAATTTCAAGTTTTTGATGGTGTGCTTGTTTTTTTCTGTTCTATCAGAGGTTGTTGTGAGCCCTCCCTTTGTATTTCTTCCTATTGTGAAGAGTTTGTTGAGGCCTGACTTCCAGGTTGCAGCACAAAACTGTTGGGTTCGCAAAGGTGGTGCTTTTACTGGAGAGGTTAGGTATGTTTGTTTTTCTCAGATTCATGATATACTGATATCTGTTTTAAAGCAGCATCTTCTTTTTTAAATGTTTTGTCATTTTTCTGTTAAACACACATGCTAGTGTTGATATACTCTGTATATTATTGTTAGTGAAAATGCTTAGTAACTCAAGTGAGTTTTTGTCTATTGTATGGTTGAAAGGGTTTAAGCTATGCTACATGTTAAATGAGGTTGCTTTATGCCCTTCTCTGCTCACCCATGATGTTGTCTGTGACAAACAGTTTCCAATCACTGTGTATGATGATATATTTCTAGATAAATAATGTATGCTCCTATAACAATTGAATTCCAAGATTTTCTGAGATATAAAATCAAGATTTTGTACTTGTTCATTCAGTCTTGAGAGCTTTTACTTTTAGGAAGTAATCGTTGTATACTTCCATCCTTTTGTTGTTGCATTACCATTGTATTGATTTTTGGAAAGCTGCATGGGTGTGATAGGTGATGATTCCTTTTTTTTTTTTTTCTTTTGTTATTTGATTGTCTGAAGTTGATTTGCCTTTGTTGCACAGTGCTGAGATGCTACTGAATTTGTCCATTCCGTGGGTCATTTTGGGCCATTCTGAACGAAGAGCTCTTTTGAATGAGTCAAATGAAGTAAGCATGTTACATTATCATATGCTATTTAACATGTACAACTTATGGATTACTTGTTATTGGTATACCATTGCCTTTATTTTTGCATTATTTATTTAATTTACTCCTTTTGCTTGATATTGCAGTTTGTCGCAGATAAAGTTGCATATGCACTCTCTCAAGGTTTAAAAGTGATTGCTTGTATTGGTGAGACACTTGAGCAGAGGGAATCAGGATCTACTGTGGATGTTGTTGCTGCACAAACAAAGGCGATTGCAGGTACTTATAGTTGGAGATGCAAATTTCAATATTAGGAAGTTGGTACTTTGGTTCTCTATGTATTGATTAGGTAGGCTTAATTATGGTTGCATTTTGAGAAGTTCGTTTTGCAGCTAGTTTGTAACTGGCATCTAGCATTAGTAGAAAACTGAAGAATATATTTTTTAGTGAACATGTTTTGAATAATTATAGAATTTGTCAATTTCCCTTTTTTCCCCCAAACTTACACATTCCTTAATGCATTGTTCATTCTACTTTCTCCCTTTTGTCTTTTTCTGTCTATTTTTACACTTGATGAACGATCCCTTGTCCTTCTTCTGCAGAGAAAGTATCAAACTGGGCTAATGTTGTTTTGGCATATGAGCCGGTTTGGGCCATTGGTACAGGAAAGGTTGCAACACCTGCTCAGGCTCAAGAGGTAAGTCTGAAGTTGATTGAGTTGTTTAGTCAATGTTTTTGTTTCTGGGATCATTATTTTCAGTTTTATTCTACTTCAGTTTATGTATTTATGATGATGCATAACTCATGTATCTATGATGTTCTCAGAGCTCAAAACCCTTTGTGATATTTATATGATACAATTAGTCTATGCAAGGGGCATTCATTGATTTTATGGCGAGCAGCTGAAGTACTTACTGAAACTGATTGCTTTTACTTCGTTTGGTGGATATATATGCCAGGTCCATCATGAATTGAGGAAGTGGCTTCATGACAATGTTAGTGCTGAAGTTGCAGCATCAACTAGAATCATTTATGGAGGTAATGTCATCCTATATTGCTTTAACATTTAAACTAGACCACTGTTAGATTTAATGGTCTGCCAATTCTTATATACAAGCATCATAATTGCGAATCCCACTGTGTATTTGAGGATATGATGACATGACAGTTGCTCTCACGCTTGCTTATTTATGTCTTATGCATAGCTGAAGTTTTTGAGGGTTTGTTGCTCTCCATTTGCTTCTACTTCACCTTTCAGATAGTTTTTTTCTTTTTTTTTTTTTTTTCAAAGTTCATGCTAGCTTCACTTTCTTGGCCAAGTTGCCTTGATCCCTGCTTCAAATTTCTCTTGCTTGTTTCTGTTTTGGGAGAGGCAAGAGAGTGGGGGATGGTTTGGGTAGAAGCATAAACAGAAGCACCCTCTCAGTTAGGAGAGGATATATCCTTTCTTTTCCACCTGATTTTCTTATATTGGCTAACCTGAATGATGACATTCTGCTGAAACTTAACTTTGCATTTCTTGCTTCACTTTAGGTTCTGTAAATGGAGCAAACTGCAAAGAGTTGGCGGCACAACCAGATGTTGATGGATTTTTGGTTGGTGGAGCTTCTCTGAAGGTGATTATTCTGTTAATACCATCATTATGGTTTTCTTATTTGAATTCTTGTTTTCAATTTTAGTAGCCTGATGCTTACCCATAACTTCCTTTCTATTAGCCGGAGTTCATTGACATAATCAAGGCTGCCACCGTCAAGAAGAGTGATTGAGATCTATAGCCACCTGTTCAAGTTACTTCAATGCTTTTATGTAACTTGATGCAAACGTTCTTGGCTTTTTTCTGACCTTGCAGTGACCAAGATGTAATAAATCTATCTCCTGTCATTGGTTTTTATCCTAAACTCTTGAGAATTTTATGACATTATGTAATTTTGAGGCTGGTCTGTTTTACATGGATGTTGCTTGCTTAGATTTTATTTTGAAATTAAATGAAGCAATAGATTATCATGTGTTTTATTTCTTTCCCCTATTTCATGCTAGTAGTCCTTGACTCAGAACTTCAGGTGACAGAAATATGCTCTGTTACTTTGACATGGCAATATTTGGAAAATACTTGCTGTTGTATAGTCTCGTCTCAACTAATCAATGTGAGAATAAAAAAAATTACCTATTAAAATTATTTTAATTACTATTATAATGTACCAAGGCAATATGGTTATGAGAGCCTAATCCTTATATAAGCCATACAACATTTTTGTTTTTTAATTCATTAGGGATTTTTTTTTTCGCATCTGTATATCCCTATCACTTGCTCTCAAGTTGTGCACCAACACTTTGGGCAAAAATAAATAAATAAATAAATAAATTGTGCACCAGCACAATTCTATTGATGCTTCAAGTTCATTCATAGGGTGTTTTCAGCTTTGATATCATATTATAAATGTTGTAAGGTTATGTAAACTTTGAAAAAACTAACTTAATTAATTGTTGAGGGTGGAGATCTCAATTTTATATAAACATTTGAACATTGAAATTGAATTTAGATTTGGGTGAAATATCTTATTTGAATTATTAATATTGAATTGATTTGAATTTGATTCAAATACTTAATAAAATCTACCAAATTTAAAAACTTAATATTTCAAATTTTCTTTTTTACTTAGTTATTTCAAATTTATTCTCTCTATCTTTAACTTAAAATTTTTATTTTTTTTTTCAAATTTAAAATATAAAATTTCAAATTTTTATAAATTTATACATTTCAAATCATAGATTTGAAATATAATATTTGAAATTTAAATCAATACTTCCAAACGTAACATAAAAAAATTCTAGTTGGATTTTGTAAAATTTTAAACCACTATTTTAAAAACAGGGCCGGACCGACCAGGCCGGTTCAACAGGGAATCGCTGCTAGTTGGGTTTAGTTCACTGAAAAAATCAAAATTTTGGTTAAACCACTCGTTGATCGGTTTTAACCGGTCGGACTTCTATTAATAAGAATTTGACTAAAAATAAAAAATAAAAAAATAATAAAAAAATAAGAAATTTCAGTTAATCAGTCGGATCACTGGTCCAACTAATTAAATTGCGAACCAATGATATGACTGGTTGGATCACCAGTCATGTTTTTAAAATACTGTTTTAAACCTATCCTTATCCCTAGGCTAGAAAAGAAATGGTATTTTGATGGAATGGATATGCACAGGTGTGTTCGTTTTCCAATCTTTTTGAACCAGAACATTTAAGGAAATACCATTCTCCTTTCTTCTTTTCTTTGCACTTTGTTATTCTCCTGACATTTCTGCGGCATATTTTTCCTGCAGCTTCTAAATTCTACTTTCTTTTCGAAGATGTCTTTACTTTAGACCTTTCTTTTGTCCTTTTTAGATTATTTATTTATTTAATTTTTATTGTGAATCTATTATTATAATTAACCATTTTAAAGCTCACTTAATTGTGAGCTCATGCAACTGTCATACTTCTATGTTAATGGCTGTTTAGTTGGTGAAATAAAATTGTTATTTTATGAATATAAAAATAATTATTCTTTATTTATGTATAAACTATATGAAACATAGATATGCAAAATATTTTATTTTATATTTTTATATAAATGAATTTAAATTATAGAAAATTGGAAACTCTCTTATCTAGCTTTCTATACTCATTCAATTATTTTTTGGTATTGAGAATAAATCTTAGAAGTTTTTTTTTTCCTAATAATAAAAGAAAAGGAAAAAAAATGATTAAGACTTGAAAGAAAAGGCACAAAAAAAAAAAAAAAAAAAAAAAAAAAAAAAAAAAACCTACGAAGCAAAGCATGAACCAAAGAAGAGCCATGTAGCAGAAAATAAAGAGGAACAAGGGTATTTGTGTCGTTCAACTGAATTCTTTCAAAATCAGACCAAAATGGACTTATCTTGCGATAATTTGAGATAATTTAATTCTATCAAATATTGGATGAGAATTAATAAAAAAATAATTTATTTGAATTAATTTTTTTCAAATTTTAACTTTCCAAACAAAGGCTATAACTCTTTAGTTGGGTGTATGTAGAGGAGAAATTGGTTGGAAACAGCTCCCCCTTCCCTTTTTTTTATTTTTTTATTTTTAAATTTTAAAGGTATGTCCTTTGAATTTGTAGAGAAATTCCATTTCTTTTTTGAATTTTAAGAGCATGTTGGGTACACAAATAATCTAATTTTTTTTTTCTATTTGAAAAACTTATTTCAATTTATATTGAAATGATAATGATATATATTTTTAAGTATAATTATTAATCTAATCAATAAATTTTATTTAATTATTTAAAATATAAACTTTTTTGAAAGAATTTAAAATATAAACTTATAAGGTTTATGAATCATATACTTAAAAAAAAAAAAAAAGTTTTTGAATCATATTTTAATTGAATTTCGATTCTAAGGTGCACCAGATAAATTGGATTTTGGTTTTCTTTTAAAGTATATTTGGTACACTCTAAAATTAATTAAGAATAGTTAGACTTAGAATCTAATTCTTGAAATAAGATTTCATTTTTTGCTTTGGTACACAAATAATCTAAGGTTTTTTTTTTTTTTTTTTTTTTTTTTTTTTTATAACTTCAATTTTTATTGATATAATATATATTTTTAAGTATAATTATTAATCTAATAAATAAATTCTATTGAATTATTTAAAAAATAAACTTAAAAATGGATGTCTAAGATTTTAAAATTCTATTCCACTTTGATTCCATTGGGTGGATGGTTTGTATAGTTGTAAATATACTTATCAAGAAAATTTGTGATGATCCATAGGTTTTCAAAGAAAGGTGATGAATCTCTTTTGTGTGGACTTTGGCCTTTAATGGCTTCTTGGACCTATAAGACGAGCAAACAAGCATCAAAATGCCAAGTTTGGACTTGGCAAAACCTCTCCAATGCCTAAGTCAGTAGCTTTATTTTTAAGGTTCTCAAGGAAGAATATGACTAACCTTCAGAGAGAAGTATACTAGTGAGAGAAAGAGGTGAAAGTTGTAGAAAGAAGCTAAAGATAATGGTAGGTGAGAATGTTTGTTTTATACCATGTGTGCTAGCATGAATGGAATTGGTTGGTACATAAGTGCCTCATTCTCATTGGTGCGCAGAGGATTTAGCCAAGACGGGGTGGACAAGGCCCTGGGTGTCAGGCTCTTGCAATTGCATTGCTTGCCAATGGGTTATGTTTTGGCTGGATGTTAAGATAAGGTTGTCACGACTTGACTTTCAAGCCGCGACGTTCCTAAGGCATAGGTAAGCTTAAGACCACCAAAAATCCGTAGAAACCTTACCAATCAATCATTCATAGGGTATCATGCAATCCAATCACATACAATCTCCCAAGATCTAAACCTGACAATCATGCTATCCATACTCAATAATAACATTCATAATTCATATATATATATAGTCATCATACATATCATGTCTTTCATAAGTTAATGCCTTGAAGGCCAAAAGAATATCATTCACACATGTACCATGAAGCATCTAAAGATTCGAATCATCATCTTTACAATATAACTAAAAAGAATAGAGCTTTACATTAATCACTTAAGTTTTTGAGGAAGAAGAACGTCTTGGAAACCAAACTGATAAACTATAACTCACCTAAAAAATGGAATCACTAATGAGATAAAGCAGTGAGTAATGATTATACTACCATACTTGTGAGGTTTGGTGATTCAAGGATGGCTCACGAGAAAGGTTCATGATTCATGCAATAACAATAGTTCATAAGGTTCATTTATCATGTACATGTCATATTTAGCAGAAAGAGCAATAACTTGAATAGAGGTTCATAAGTCTTAACGTTCCCTATAAGAATGAGTATATGCCATAAGGCGTTACTGAGAACTGAGACATAGAATATATTCAATCATAAACATTAGAGGTAGAGGCTCTTCTTTTCAGAGCATACCCTCATCTCTACGCAAGATTGATCAGATCTCACGACTAGGACACCATAGCCCTTCCTAGCTAGAGCTTGGATACTTTACTCTATCCAATGGAGTACATTGTGCACAATGCCTGATGTCTTGCCCCACATCAGAGTTGGGATTTTCTGCTTTAGGGTCATGGTCATGTAGGTTTATACAAATGATATCATGAATCATAGGTTATTGTCATGCATAAGTTCTTAAGAGATTCATGTCATAGTTATACAATAAACATGATTTTAGTTCAAACAATGGTTCATGACTATAATAAATTTAATATAACAATAAGGACATACAACAATATTCAATAGTCATTTGGAAGTTCATGAAAAATTAGGCATTTATGCCCTATGGTTTAAAGCATAATCATAATAGTATAATTATCACTCACCTTAACAATGAAAATCCCAAAATAGCTTGCAATCAACCTCTATAGTAAGCAAATGTGATGATCACACCCTCCTTCATCATCATTCCTTTTATCTCTAGTAGTAGCTACAAACCCAACCATGGAAAATAGCAATTAAATCATATAATCTATGAACTTGATTCTTTTAGTAATACTAAAGATGTTAACTTAACTTAATCTTACCATAACCTTACATCTATTAGAAGAAATTGAAAGGAAATGAAGAATACTCATAAACCCTAACTTACCTTGACTTAGAATGCTTGAACAAATGAAGAGGAAGTAGATTTCTTAATCCAAGATCCTCTTAATAAAGCAATAAATGAGCTTCCTTGAAGTTAGAAGGAGTAGATTGAGAGAATTTTGAGAGGAAATGAGTTTAGAGAACTTAGAAAATCGAGTGAAATGAATTTTAGGGCCTTAAATCCTTATATAGGGTTGTTCTCTCGATTCTGTCCTTGACAAGAGTCGCAGTCGCAATTCTCATATCGCGGTCGCAATATGGTCGTTGTGATCGCTACCTAGCACTGTTCACATGACTGCTCATACTTCTTCTTACCATCTTACCAATTCAGACAGAAGGGTTCGCGGTCACCATCGCTCCCACCGTAGCGGTCGCGATAGAGATTCACGGTCGCTACCTTCATGTAACGGTCACGAATCGTGCTATGCTGCTCCACTTAACAAATTAACCATCAATCCTTAAGGAAATTAATCCACATTCATTCATACATATGTTGTATTATCAGAAATTCATTCATAAGATTAATTAGAAGTCCATACATGTATTCGGGGTATTACAAAGGCAGTTTGTCCTATCCTAGTATGCTAGAGGCTGACGTGCTTTGAATTTTAGTGTTGATAACCATGTGTTGCGGCATGACTAAGCATGTGAGGGGCTTCAAATTGTTGTCTGGTGAAGTTGGTTTAAGCTTGTTGTCTGGTGAAGTTGGTTTAAGCTTGTTGTTTGGACCAAGGACCTCACAGGCAAGGTTCGAGTCAGCGAAGGTGCATTTTAGGGAGACACTTTCATAGTGATGGTCTTATCTTAGAAGAGACTTGAGGGGTCCTTGCCATAAATTATCCTCAAAGATATTTTCTTCTGGGCCTTCTAAATCCATCGATACTTCCTTGAAGCGTGGGCTTGGTGTCATTTTTGAGGCCCAAAAGCAATAGCTAGATTATTCCTCATTAGAAGCCCACCTACTCCACTGGGACAAGGTTGAGGTTAGTCGCAATGAGAGTAAGAACCTTTGGGTCAAGGTTGCCTTCAGGGATACCATGCCGCTTCAAGTCGAGCTTAGGTAACCAATGCGAGGCATGAGTTGCTGGTCACTTTACAAGCTTCAAGGGCATGTGACCTTTCATACGGCACTAGCTGGTAGAGCTTCGTTTGTGAAAGGACGTTGGCAAGCTCTTTTCGCCACATGTCTTATTTAAGACCATGAATTTATAGCACTTTAATAATGTCTTTTAGAAATTATAACTGACGCCTTTAAGGTTTCGTGGCTATAATTAAAAGGCAGTTTCCAAAGTTTTTGAAATTTAAATAGCTCCCTTTAGTAACTGAAACTCTCTTTACTTTCACCTTCTTTACTTCTGCCTTCTTGGTTTCTCTTTGTGAATTTTCTTTTTCTTTGCAAATTCTACCCTTGTTTTCTTAAAGATCACAAATTTCCCTTCATCTCTTCTTCATACCTTATGTATTGCATATCCTAAATCATCAAATAACACCAGCAAACCATCAACAAATGGTCTTATATTGTCCAGAGTTTGTCGGGAACCATCTCTTCCACCATTCCTAACGATTTCTTGGCTGAGAGCGATAATCTAGAGTGAGCACTTTAAGTTGAGAATGCCCACTAAGGAAGAGTGAGTTCTAGTTGCTCCCAATGCTAAGGGCTTGGTGGAAATCCCTAAGAACGAACGGTCTTATATTATGTTCCTTCATCATTTCGAGCATGGGTTGAGGATGCCTCCCACTATCTTTTTAACCTACTGCTTCAATCATTTTCGTGTCAACCCCATGATGCTCCATCCAAACTCTGTTTATGATTTCCATTGGTTTGAAGTGGTATGTTTCGCTTTGAAGATAGTTCCCACTCCCTCTATGTTTCAATTTTTCTTCAAGGTGGGTATGATTGAGGGTGTTTGGACTTCCTCGGCAAAGAACTATATATATATATATATATATATATATAAGAAGACTAAAGAAATTTGTTATGGTCAAGGTGACCAGTGATGATCCCGATTTCACCTTCGGATTCCCGAGTCATTTTATGGTGACTCCTCTTGAGCTAGACGATGTGTCTCTTTGAGTCTTGTTGAGAAGATTGCAATGAAGATCCTCATGGCTAGCAATTAAACGTACAACATGAAACATCTGGGTATAGCATCCAGACTAAGCAAGGTAATCTGTAAATCTTTCTGGCCCTCACTTTTCTTTATTTATAATTATTATTTTTTAAGGGAATTCCCCATTCTTAACCAGGCCTTTTTTTTTAAATTTTTGTAGACACGTAAGAGGCGAGCCATTATAAAGAGATATAACAACTTAAGGATGTTGAGCCTATGAAGATATACCTTGATGCCGAGTTGCCCACTCTCAACAAGGCGACTGGCAAGATCAGGGCTTATCATCTGAAAGATGATTTCCCTGTCCCTGAACCTCCTCGGGTAAAAAGGCCATTGTCAAAAGGGCTAGCCAGCCAATAGTCCCCCAGGTAATTGTCTAAGAAAGGGTTCCTCTTGTTGAAAAGGGAAAGACTCCTATGGTCTACAAGGAGAAGGATAAAAGTTTGAGGAACTCTTTTTCAACGAACCCAATAGTTGGGGTGGTGATTCGTGATACCCTTACCAAGGCACGTACTGATGGTTGAGCCTCTCCTACTTCAAGGGCCCCTCTAAGACCCAGAGCGCCTCCCTAGTCCTTTGTTGGGACTCCTTTTGCTCCACCTCCTACTACAACAACTTTGACTCCAACTACTCCTCCAAATATCACAACTCCAACTTCCACTACCCCAAATGCTGCTACTACCCCTACCATTTCAAATATCACCACCACTATTTTGACCCTTCTGAAGGTTAGTTATCTGTCGTTACTCTTTCTGCTTAGTGTTTTGATTTTCTAGTCCTCTTATGCCTTTTATTTTAGGACCTTCATCTGGGCTAGCACCCCATGTCCGGATGATTATGGACCACATTAGGAACATCATGAAAAGGGGGTTACAAGTGCCCTCTCCCAGTCGAGGTGGAAGTCCTGCCTCAAAAGAAGTAAAAAATAATTGTTGATGAGGTCATCCCTCTTATGGACAGCCACCCTGAAGGTGTCAAGAAAGAAGAGGATAGTAGGTAATCTCCTCGTCGAGATGACTGTTGGAGAGGAGAGGGGTCAAACATATGTTACTGAGGCAGGTGTTAGCAAGACGAATGTGGCTGATTCTAGTTATGGGTTTGAGTTTGAGGAGCTACAAAATTGGTCTTTCCTCTAGAGTGATAATGATGGCAAGAATGATAAAGCCTTATCTAGTCTGAGAGGGAGCACTAGCCTGGGTCCTAATTTCACGAGAGAGGGCTTTCCTTCTTAACAAGCCATACAAGATGATCTCTTGTCTGACTAGGCCGTGAGGCTCGTGAAGGCCTTGGTAGAAATTCCAAAACTCAATAAGATCAAGAAGCCTTACTAGTGGTCTATGGACCTTGCTGCTGCCATGACCTCTCTGCCTGAGCTCTCTAAGACATGGGGGATTACCATAGAGATGTTGGTGGCTCGGCAAATCAAGAAGCACACGATAGTAATATTCTTTTTTTGTGTTGTCCATTTCTTTGTTTGTTTAATTTATCCATCATTATTGAATTTTACTCTTCTTTTTATTCAAAGGCTATGCGAGAGTGTTATCAAATTTATAGCAAGTTGCAGGCCAATGACGAGTATTATTTTGAAACTTATGATATTGCTCTCGACTGCACCAAGTTGGTTAATAAATACAAGGAGGATATCTTGAGGCTCCAGCAGCAACTCAAGGACCAGCAAGAGAACCAGGCAAAGTGAACCGAGTTAGAGAGGCTTTGTCTTGAGAATGCTCAGTTGAGGGAGAGGTCCTTTGAGTAGGAAGGCAGATATAAATTAAGTGAGGGAACTATTGCAACCCTGACTCATCAATTAAGTACAGCTGAAGCATCTTTTCAAGCCAAAACAAAAAAGAGTCAAGAGCGCTCATCAAGCTTCCTCAAAACTGGGGGTGAAGGGAGGGACTTAAGGGACCAACTTGCCATATGAGACAAGGAGCTCAAATTCATGGATGTCCTAAAAGATGACGTAAAGGAGCTTAAGAAGGAAAAGGACAAGAAAGTTGAGTAGGTCAAACAACTTGAATTTGATCTTCAACGATCTAAGAAAGAGAGGAAGCGAGCTATGGTGAACTATCGAAGGCCATTCCTATTTACTTGGCATCAAAAGATTTTAAGAACCAGGTGGCTACTCTAGCTTTGGCTATAGGGGCCAATTGCTATAACGAGCCTTTCAATATAGCTGCCAAGATCTATCTTAGTGTCTTAGCCCAAATGCCTAAAAGAGATTATAACGTTCCTCCTCGTCCTCCTCTTTTCAAGCCAAGGCTAGAAGAAGAAGATCTAGGCGTCTTAAATGAGGTCCTGACTCATCAGCTGTTTGATACTCCTGCTCCTTCTCGTCCTCCCTTGCCTTCTAGTCTAGAGAAAGGTGGCTCATCTTCTGCGGTACCTCAAGGCTCGAGTACATATGCTCCTGGGACTATTCCAGCACCTCCCTCCTTTTCCGCTCCTAAGCCTTCGTCCTCTATTCCTCTAGCTTTGGACTTGGCCATGCCAGTTTAAGACTTATCTTCTTAGCCTCCAAGTTCTTCTTGATTTGTATATCATGATTTTTGTAGCTTGTGATTTGTAATTTTTAACAAATTAATATAAAAAAAATCTATTCACTTGCCTTGTTCATTTTCCTCTTTTTACTTGTTAACATGTGAGCTTTCTAGTCTTCTGAGTTGTTTGTTTATATGTTTGCCTTGTAGAATGAAATGCCTTGTTGTATGTCTACAGCTAACTGACTTGGTGCTTCTTGACTAATTTTTTTTGGCTTAGAACTAGGAAATAGAAAAGGCTTTCCCTCTGCTAGTTCTAGAGATGATGCTTTGTTATTTGACCATATAAATTTTCAGTGTAAAAAACTTTGAGTTTTTCTTGATTGAAAAGTTTCTTATTGGGTAATGAAGCCTTCTTCTCTCCCTTTAGTAAAATTCTCTTAAAATTTTGACTTGTCCAAATTCATAGGAAATGTTTCTAATTTTCCTCATATTTTCTAGCTTTTTTTTTTTTTTAAATTTTTTGAAAGGATCTTTGAGTTTGTTGTTCCTTGTCGTTTTGCAATTTTTTACTTGGTTAGATTAGGCCTTTAGGTGCCTCGCCTTGACAAGGTCTTTGTGCCTTATGGTCTTTCGCCTAATGGTCTTTCGCCTAGAGTTCATTAGGTCTTTTGGTGCCTCACTATGACAAGGTCTTTGTACCTCGCGGTCTTTCGCCTAGAGTTTATTAGGTCTTTTGGTGCCTTACCTTGACAAGGTTCATTGGTGTGCATAGGACTTAGCCAAGAAGGGGCAGACAAGGCCCTGGAGTGTCAAGCTCCTACTATTGCACCGCCTACCTTAGGTCAGGGTTGTGTTTTGGCTGGATGTCAGGATCAAGCAGTTTGTCCTATCATGGTGTGCCAAATGTTGACGTGCTCTAAATTTCAATATTGATAACCACGCGTTGTGGCATGACTGAGCATGTAAGGGATTTCAGCTCGTTGTCTGGTGAAGTTGGTCTAAGGTGGGGACTAAAGATCTCACAGGCAAGGCTCAAGTCAGCGAAAGTGCACCTTAGCGAGACACTTTCATAGGGATGGTCTCGTCTTAGACGAGTCTTGAGGGTCTCGCCATAAATTATCCTTAAAAATATCTTCTTCTAGGCCTTTTAAATCCATCAATACTCCCTTGAAGAGTGGGCCTAGTGTCATGTTCGAGGCCCAAAAGCAACAGCTAGATTTATTCCTCATCAATATGCTTTAAGAGATTTTAATTTTTAAAGGCAAAAACTTTTTTTTGGTGGATTTTCCCTTTAATTTTTGGGGTTTGTACACAAATACTCCAAAAAGATAAAATATTCTCATACATGCATTTTTTTTTTCAAAAATACACTTATTAAATTTTCTATTTAAAAAATGCCCCATTTTTAAAGGTATATTATAAGTACATCAAAAGTATATCAAAAATATATCAAACGTATATCAAAAGTATATCACAAGTATACAAAAAAAAAAAAAAAAAAAAGGTGGGGTATTTTTGAAAACCTAAAAAAATAAAAGGGTATTTTTAAAAAAAAAATAAAAAAAGAGATATTTGGTGTAATTTTCTCTTAATTTTTTTGCAAAGTTTGAGTTTGGAAAGAAAAGTAGCTTCAAATCTTCAATTAAATATAAAATAAATATTAAATAAATATTAAAAACATAATTTAAATATAATAAAATTACAACAAAACAATCAAGGATCAAACTCAAACTATTATCCATAATGAACAATGACAAAAACAATACATCAATGGAAAATACCAAATGAATCATTCTATCTAAGTTTATACCTCTAAGCAATTACTACAGAATAACTATAGAATGAAACATCAATGATTATTTCAATACATTTAAATATATAAATCCAAAACTATATATCACAACTAGCTTCTTATGGAGAAATGTTCAATAAGCTCTATCTTCAAGAATCTTATCCACCTCAACTCTAGCACCTGAAAAACATAATTGAAAAGGGGTGAGTCTTCAACTCAATGAGATTATGAAATATAT
>CATKHJ010602721.1:0-12080 GCA_949750685.1 Vernicia montana
TAGAAGTGAGTGAGTTATCATTCTACTGGGGACAATTAACAAGTACTAGCTAAAATATTGATCATTGTTTAGTGAATCATATGGTTTGGGTAATGATTAAATTAAAACAACTAATTTAACTAAAAGACTTAAACTAAGAAATAACAAGTAAATTGCAAAAGATATTGATGATGGAAACTACCTAGATACTGAATCCTCCTAGACCCTATATGCATTTTATGAACAGTAACTCAATTAAACCAAACAATGAATTGAATTGGCATTCTACTAATCTAGATTGAAACCTCTCTCAAGCGAATCAATCCCTAATCACTAGATAAAATGTAAGGACTCTCGTCTCAAACATAATCAAATAGCTCATGCATTAAGAACAATAAACCAATGGATCTTGTAGGTCTATCTCTAGCACCCCAATCAATCCTCAACCCTTATGAATGTTCAATTCTAATTAAGCTTTCTCAAGACAATTAACAAGAAAACAATATCTAATTAAAAAGCATGCAATTGATAATTAGAGATAACAATAATAATCATAAAGATAAAATAATTCAATGAATGATTTAATTGATTAAAAACTATTCAATCCATACAATAGAGTCTAGGATTCATCAAATATCTAGGTACATGGGAATTTAGTTCATGATAATAGAGAGAAAACAAGAACAAAAGAAGAATGAAAGAGAAATCAAACAATCCATGTCGAATGATTTGATAATCTCCACTTTAATCTTCGATTCTTGTCTCCCAACTTGAAGTACTTGGATCTTCACCTTCCAATCTCGCTGCAAACCCTTGATTTTTCATTAGAGAAGTCGTCTCTAATGATAGCAATTTGGATTCCCTTTGATTTCTATCTAAGTTTAGCTTTTATACCTCTGAAAAATACCCTGACATGGCCATGTCGCTGGGCGTGTCGATGGTCTCTATTCGCGAATAAGTACTCGGGGATGACACGGGTAGTGACACGGCCATGTGTCTGGGCGTGTCCATATAAAAATTGTCCAAAATTGCTCTGTTCCTCGATTTTTATCTGTGATTCCGGTTCAAATGACTATGGCAATCCAAAACATGAAGAATTCCTGAAAATTACTCTAAAAGGCATTTGAATGAACAAATAAACTCAATTTGACAATAAAATATGCTAAAAAACAGGGGTAAAATATCATCAATTATGCACTTATCATTAGCTCAAGAGGGACAAAAACTTAACACTGTTAACGAGTGCTGATGTGGCGCTAACGTAGTACTGGTGTGATGGGTTCACAATATTATAATATTTATATTTTTATATGTCCCACTATACTTAAAATAAAAAAAAGAAAGAAAAATTAAAATATATATATATTAATATTTATATATAATATTACAGAAATTCAAAAAATTACGAAAAAGTTGAAATTCTTTTTTATGTATATTGGGCACACAATAAAATAAATATAAATATTATATTTTTTAATATTATCTTATTATATTATATTATAAATATTAATATTCTTTTTCTATTTTCCTTAATTTTTTTTCAAATTTTAAGTGCAATGGATTCCACAAAAATATAAATATTATAATATTATTTTATAAATATTAATATTAATATTTTTAATTTTTCTTATTTTTTTTTAAATTTCAAATATAGTGAGTCTCACAAAATATAAAATATTATAATATTGTAGGTTCACCACATCAGTACCATGTCAGCGTTCATTAACGGTGTTAAGTTTTGTCCCTTCTGAACTAATGAAAAATACCACAAGACTCATTTTATTAAAAAAAAAATTCACAGGCCCCTAATAATAAAACGTTAAAACCACAAAACACTTTTTTTTTTTTTTTTTTTGTACTTTTCCCATTTTAAATTTAGGAAATTGTTGAATCTTATAACTTTTATTTTTAGAATCATACATATAATAGTTTGATGGAGAAAATAATAAGAATTTTTTTTACTCAAACAGGGCATATGAATTAAGTTATTCCTGTTTGAAAATCAATATTTTGTAAAAATTCAATTTAAATGAATTTTTTTATTAATTTTTATGTTTGAAAGAAAATAATTTATAGAATTCATTTTTTTAATACAAAAAAAAAATTATTTCAAAGTAAATAGAAATCGTATCATTTCGCAAAAATTTAATTTAATTAAGACTTAATCTGTAATCAAATTATAAAAATATTTATTCTAATCTCCTTAAAGTTTCAATATTTTAGTTATTATTAGATAAATAAAAGTAATTAAGAAAATAAAATAAATTGAATTAATATTATTTATATACACAATGTTTGGAATAATTTTTGTATAAGAAATCATTTTAATTTTATTGATAGATTTTTTTTTTTGAGAAAAAACTTTATTGATGGAATTAAATTCTTTTAAATGAATTTTTTTAAAAGTTGCCTAAATTGTTGCTTAAATAGTTTTTCTAAAATTTGAGTTTTAATGAAAATATTTGTTATTATATTACTAATCCGTAAGAAATATTATGATTAACAAAATCACCAAATATAGAATCCACACTGTGTGAGGGTATAGAAGGTAGGAGAAAAATCAAATTAAAACCATAATTAGTTTGTATCACCAAATTAAAACTAATTAAATATAGTAATAGATGAAACAGATGAAATTAGCTACTAAAAGACAGCTCTTAAAATTCTAGTTTAATTTATTCTTTGCATATAAATAAATTTCAATTTTTATCATAATTAATTAATTAATGCGAATGGCTCGAGTCAGCTACTTTTTCCTTGTTATTATGAACATTATAACATTGTTAATTTCAATGGATATGGTAGCACAAGTTTCCAATATATTGAAGCCCATACTTCTGTATTATGGGACAGCAGCACCTTGTGCAAGATTTCTCAAAATACCAATTTTCATATTAGGAATTTCCCTTTTGATAATTTCAGTTGTGGGATTAATAGCTTTGTTTTGTAGGCTAATATCTCTTCATAGACTATATTTATGGATTATGCTTTTCATTATAATTTGTCTCTTAAGCTTCATTGTATTTTCTTTGGTTATAACAAGCAAAGGTCCTCAAGAAGAATCTCCGCTGATAGAGAGTTTATCAATCAGAATAATTGGTTTGGCATTAAGAACTGTTTGGTTGATTCTCAATTATGTGATACCTTTGCAAAGAAGATGGAGGTCTTACCTGCATCAATCTTATGGGAACTTGTCAGTCATATTTGTTGTGGTGTCTCTCTCACATGGAGGGACCCACAATTGAAATTAAAAAAAAAGTCGGCACCAAATCGGTGCCAACCTTTGAAAATGCTGAAATAGAATTGGCTTCTTCATTAAATAGCATTATTGCATGGCTATAAAAAGCCATGCATAGAACCGAAGGAAAATATAATTGCAAGAAGCAATTTGAGTGCCAGAGAGAAAATTTCTCTGAAGAAATTTGTGAGAGAGTTTTGATAATTTTTGTCCGTTCAAAAATTATCCTACAATTCTTTAATCTTTGTTCACTGTGAGAAATGGTGTACTGGGTTATTGGGTGTTGAGTGTTGAGTGAGAAAGGGTTTACAATTTTGTCCATCCAAAAATTGTACCGTGTAACTATAAAAATTATAGTGAATTATCCCTTGTGGATCGTGAATGTAGGTTTATTGAGAAACCGAACCACGTAAAATTCTTGTTGTTTTTGCTGTGGGTCCTTTATTAATTTTTGCTTCCGCTGTGCGTGTGAAATATCCCATAAAATTTTCCAACAAGTGGTATCAGAGCTTTTGGTTCTTATTTTGGGGTAGAGAGAAATTTTATTAGAGATTGAAGCGGGACTGCTGTCCAGGGCAGTATAATATTTTGAGAAACAAAATATACCGCGAGGAAGAGAAAAATATACGGAATTTTTTGGTGCAATCCGTTTCAAGAACGGGTGTAAAATCAAAAAATTTAAGTGAATAGTAAAACAGTAATTACGCAAAATTTTTGCATGGTTACTGTTTGAAAACTGTAGCAACTCTGTTTGGAACTGTAGAAGTCCAACTCAGAACTATAGCAGAGTATAGTACTGTTCAAAGGTACTGTAGTGAGGGTACAGTTACTGTTCATACGATACTATTCACACGGTACTGTAGCAGATGTACTATTCATAGAGATCTGAAGAAAAAAAAAAAAAAAAGGAGTTTTTCAGATAAAATGGATAGTGCATTTAAATATTCAGCCCTTTGTTTGATGGAAATGGTAATTTTACTCTATGGCAGAGTACTATTCAGGACCTTTTGGTGCAACAAGATCTTGATTCGGCTTTAGATGAAGAAAAGCCAACGAGTATAACTGAGAGCGAATGAAAGACTATCTAGAGGAAGGCGGTGAGCACTATCCGGTTAGCACTTGCCCCACAAGCAAAATTTGAAGTGATTAAGGAGGCATCACCAAAGAAGTTGTGGGACAAATTGGAGGAGATCTATACATCAAAGTCGCTGACTAACCGGTTGTTCATAAAGATGGAGATGTATTCGCTCAAGATGGAGGAAGGAGGAAACCTCCATGACCACATCAATAAATTTAATCAGCTAGTGTGCCAGCTGTTGAATGTTGGTGAAAAAGTTGAAGATGAGGAGCAAGCGTTACTCTTGCTTGCGTCATTGCCCAAATCCTACAAACCCTTGGTGCAAACAGTGTGTGCTGGAAAAACCACATTGAAATTGATTGAAGTTACAATGGTGTTAAGAGAAAATGAGAAGATGATGAGGGGTGAGAGCACTTCAACTGAAAGTGAGGGCATAACACTAGTTGATAGGGGTGAGAGAGGGAGGAATCAAAATAAAAGGAGAGGTGATCAAAGGAATAGATCAAAATCTCGGCCAAAAGATTATAGCAATATGGAGTGCTATTATTGTGGGGAGACTAGTCACATACAGCATCGCTGCCCAAAACTAAAAGAAGACTTGAAGAGTCTTAAGCAGCTGCAAGAAAAGATGAAGGGTAAGCTGAAAATTGATGATAGTGATTCCTCAAATGTGGTTAGATTCGATGATGAGTCTGATGATGAATTCCACCTAGTACAAGGTGAAGATGTTGGTAGTTGCTCTGGTGAGAGCAATTCTAACTAGGTGATGGATTCTGCTTCTGATGTGCACATTTGCAGAGATCGAGCTATGTTTGATACTTTACATACTGATGGAGAATTTGGCTACATCAATGTGGGAAATAAATTGAAACTGAAGGTTGAAGGCGTTGGGAGAGTTCGCCTGAAAGTCCACAATGGTGCAGTAAAAATTATTTTCAATGTGAAATTTGTACCTACTGCAGGAGCAAACATAATTTCGTTGGGAGAGCTGGCATCACATGGGTACAAATATGTTGGTATTAGAAAAATATGTAAAGTATATAGAGCAGGTAGCTTGGTGATGCAAGGTAGGAAGAAAGGAAAAAATATCTGCTATCTGGATGGTCATTACCTTTTGCAGACAAGAAGCAGTAAAGTGAAGAAAATCGAGAAAAATACAAAGAGAGTTCGGTTTTCTAAGAAGGTTGAGGTATGTGGAATTTTGAAGCAGAGTGCTAATTTCACAATAGCAGAAAAGGAGGAGCCCTGTAAACCGGTTCTTAAAAAGACCGTTAAACCTCAGAGTGTAGATGACTCTTGCTTGAGGGGGAGCATGAAGAGATCCATACTATTGGGAGAGACTGACAGAAAGTTACAGTAATAGTGAAATCCCTCCATGTGATCGGGAGTGGGAGATTTATTGTGATGTCCCTCTCACATGGAGGGACCCACAATTGAAATTTAAAAAAAAAAAAAAAATTTGGCACCAAATCGGTGCCAACCTTTGAAAATGCTGATGGAATTGGCTTCTTCATTAAATAGCATTATTGCATGGCTATAAAAAGCCATGCATAGAACCGAAGGAAAATATAATTGCAAGAAGCAATTTGAGTGCCAGAGAGAAAATTTCTCTGAAGAAATTTGTGAGAGGGTTTTGATAATTTTTGTCCGTTCAAAAATTATCCTACATTTCTGTAATCTTTGTTCACTGTGAGAAATGGTGTACTGGGTTATTGGGCGTTGTGTGAGAGAGGATTTACAATTTTGTCCATCCAAAAATTGTACCGTGTAACTAGAAGAATTATAGTGAATTATCCTTTGTGGATCGTGGATGTAGGTTTATTGAGAAACCAAACTACGTAAAATTCTTGTTATTTTTGCTGTGGGTCATTTATTAATTTCTGCTTCTGCTGTGCATGTGAAATATCGCATAAAATTTTCCAACACTATTGAGGTATGCAAACCATAATATTGGAAATTTTTAAGGAAAATGGGTTGTCAAGCTTGAATTCCTAACCTTTTACACTATATTACAACTCAAACATTCGATTACTGAGCTCAATTATAAATCTATTGACGTGATGCAAATATCTCATACCATAATGATATAATATTATTAGATTTTTTCAAGGGAGCAATTAAGAGGGATATCAATTAGTGATTTTGTTATTCTTATTATTGGTTCTTCATTAATCCTTGCCAAATAAAAATCATTTGTAATTTAATATTTAAAGGGAAAAATTTTAAATTATCATCATTCATTTCCTTTTTTCCCAGATAGGTTGCTGCAATACTTAGAATAGTATTTCGGTTTGGGTAAAATTATTTTTGTTTTTCAATTATCATCATTTATTTCCTTTTTTCCCAGATAGGTTGCTGCAAGCCCCCACATAATTGTGGATACAAGTTCAAGAACGTGAGTTATTGGGAAGCCCCTGAATCAGGCTTGCCATCCAAAGATAAGGATTGCAATACATGGAGAAATAACGAAGACACACTGCGCTATAATTGCAGGTCTTGCAAGGCTGGATATCTTGTACAAGTAAGGGAAGATTGGATGGCTATCAATATATTAAATATTTTTTTTGTTATTTACCTTGTTATAGTTCTTGTCGTTGGATTTATTTCCCTACAAAAATCACCCAGAAGCAACACATAATAATGGTTATACGTAGCAACCAAATCAATCCTAATTGGTTAGATTGCTATATTTATGCAGCTACTGTTATGCAAAAACTTAGACCTTAAAATTTTACAAGTTTAAAATACTCACAGCTGCACGAATCGTATTATAGATAGTAAGTTCACCCAGAGGTCGATCTCTCGCAGAATTGAGGAAATATACTCAAGTGCAATTATATTTAACTTATTACCCTATTTATGCCAACAAACACTAAAACTCAAATAAAATCATAAACATCTCTAATCCAAATAATTATTTGTTTCAAATAAAAAATAAAAATAAAGATTGAAATGAAAATAAAAAACTATGCAAATTAACTAACTTAGGCTCCGTTTGTTTCATGGAAAATAACTTATTTTTGGAAAATATTTTCTAAAAAAATAATTTCCCAAAAACTAATTTTCTGTTGTTTGGTTACAATATTAAAAATTATTTTAAAAATATTATAAATTTCAATTTATAAGACTATAAATATATTTAAACTTATAATAATTTTGTAATTTTAAAATTTTATTGTTAAGTATGAGAAAAAATATAGAAAAATTATAAATTTGGTAATCAGCGGCGGCCGGCGGTGGTTGGCGGTGGCTAACGTTGGTCATCAATGGTCGCCGGTAGTAAATATTGGTGATTGGCGAATTAATAAATATATATTTACATATTTTTCTTTCATTATAATGAGTTTGTCAAAATCCGAAAAATGATTTCCCGTTTTAAAAAGAGGAAGTCATTTTCCTTAAAAAATACTTAGTTTTCCATTGACCAGAAAAATATTTTTCGTTAACTAATTTTCCAAAACGTTCCAAACGTCAGAAAATACGAAAAATACTTTCCAGGAAAATATTTTCCGCGAAACAAACGGAGCCTTAGCTTATATAAGAGATATGATGTTTTGCTCACTAAATAATCACACATTAATTGTTGGTTATAATCTCAATTTTTTTTTTTTGAAATATATATACACACAACACACACACACAGGGACAGAGAAAGAACACGTACACACCTCAAAATCATGGTTATAATCTCAATTATTCTTAGGAATTATGATTATGGTTCTCTCATTAAGTCTATAGACTTCCATATTGGTAGTGGCTTGCCCAAATTTACATTCAATTAATTCATGCCTTTGGTCAGGTCATAAATCAATTAAATGGAATCATAGAAGAGAGTAAACAACCATTTAAATCAAAGCAAGCTAATACATTCAATCTTAACATTCATTCAAGTGACATAGTATTTAATTGATGATGATGTTTCTCCCAATCAAATACTCATATATTCATGTTAAATCAAATGAAATATTACCAAACCTAACATTTATCATTAACTCTACTAAGAACAATGAATGAAAATAATCATAAATTCATTTAAATAATCCAACAATCAATTTATTCATAATTAGATCACAAAATATCCATAATAAATTTAATTCTCCTTGTTCATTGATGGAATTCAGTAAAAATAAATATATTTAAGTACAAAAGCTAAGAATTATTGCCCTTAATAAAGATGCATTGAAGACCGAATGGCTTGGTCACTTTCTCCAAAGAATCCAAGAAATCTTCATTTAAGGAAAGTTAAAACTAAAAGACTATGATCAAATCCTAAAAATGTGAAGAAAATAATTTTTTTTATCTATGAAGACTAAAAAGGAAACCTAATCTAATCTCAACCTAGAACCTGTGCGGCTGTTAGGGTTAAAAGTCACCTCTTGTTTTTTGTGTTCATTTCTTTTTTAAAGTCTTCAAAATTGTTGCCCAAATCCCTCTTTTTGTTGAACAGAAAAATAAAAAATTCATTAATCAGCCAGCTCAACATGCCCATGTTGGATACAACATGCCCATGTTGTGTAATTTGAATTTCAAATGTCCATCCTCAGGTTTCAGGACATGGCCATGTTGAAATACAACATGGCCATGCATGCTTAACTGCTTCATGTTTTGCTTCATTTGCCTGACACGCCGATGTTGAAGCACAATCATGGGTATGTGCGCTTTTGCCCATCGATGACAAATTTTTGCTAATCCAACATGGCCATGTTGGATAAATGCTCTACAACTTGAACTTCCTTGCTTTCGAACATGGCTGTGTTGTTTCCAACATGCCCATGTTGGGCTTTTAACCCACAAAAGAGCTTCTAAGGAATTTTCTCCAAAACTTTGCAATTTAAGACCAATTTCCTAACATCTTCTTGACACACCTTGCATTACAAAATAATAATAATAATTATTATTAGATTAAAAATAACCTAAAAGATTACAAATACATAACAAAATATAAGAATAAACAATACTTGTTAACATAAATAATCAACATAACAGCTACACAGTCTTCAAAAGAAATTAGTTACTTGTTTTACTTTTCTTTTTTTTCATGTTTTTCTCTTCTTTTGTTACGTAGTTTTAGTCATTATTAAATGTGATTTATTAACATTGATTTATATTTTTCAAAAATTATATGGTGATAATTAAAAATAAAATAATATAATAGATATTGTAAATCAACTTATTAGCACAACAGATCAAAGATAATAAGAAGAAATATAAAACAATAAAGTAAAGAGAGATACATGAAAATATGTAGAGAGAAAATGGCTCCAAACTCTTATTATTAGTTTAACCCTAGCTTCCCTTAAATAGAGGAATAGTTAGGGTTTTGGTATATACAATAGTACTGAAATAGCCGTATACTATAATCTCTTTAAAATATATACTCAAGGATATTTAAGCAATATCTACATATAATAATTTATTTATAACGCTCCGCCTTGGATTTTACTTGTGCAATAAATATGTCTCGTTAAAAACCTTGCTAGAAAAACCTAGTGGAAAAAAATATAGTTAAGAAAAAGAGTACAATTCATGCACTATTTTATTATTATACAGATTGCCTCATTAAAACGTTTGGTCAAGAAAACCCTGTGGGACAAAAACTTGACTGAGGAAAAAGAGTACAATTTTATACTAATTCGCTCCCCCCTAATAAAGACAACATTTTAAGATGGGGCATATCAATCAATAAAACAAGCATTTCAAATATGACATTAAGTAAAAACTTAGTAAATAAGTCTACTAGGTTGTGCCTCGAGCTAATTTGGTGGATATCTCTTCTGGAGCTCATGCATATAAATTTTTTTAGTGAAATATATATGTTTAGATCGGTGACCCATAATATATCCACCTTTAATTTGTACAATGCAGATTGCATTATTCTCAAATAATATAATGGGAGCATCTTTATTGAGATACTTCAGAACCATTAAAACCTTTATAAAATTGTAGTATCATCATAAGTAAACACAGACCTAGTCTGACATATACCCTTATATAAATTAGACAAATAACTAGCATCTGCATGTGAACTAATGTCAAATATGAATTATATGAAAATATAACCAAATCAATAGTGTCTCGAAGATAACATAATAAGTCTTTTACACTGCTCCCATGTCTCTTGGTAGGTGCAGAGCTATACCTAGCTAGGAATTTTTCTTGCAAATGCAATATCAAGCTTGATGCACTTTGCAAGATATATGAGTGCCTCTATAGCACTTAAATATGGTACTTCAGGACCAAATAGATCTTTGTTATCTTCTTAGGTCTAAAAGGGTCTTTATTCACTTCTAGTGAGCGGATACCATTAATGTGCTTAAGGAAAAAGATTTATCTACAGAAAATTGCATAAGTAACTTTTTTACATAAATAAACTAGTGTATTATGACTCATTTGGGGATAAATAATCGATCTGCAGGCCGATATAAAATTTTGTTTCTCCTAAATTCATCTTGAACTTGAAGGAATATTGAGCGCAAATTAAGTGGAAGCAACATGGTGGGTGAAATTTCAAACAATTTAAAATTTCACAACACCCGACTTATTGGGTCCAATAAATATTCAAGCAATCAGCTTTAATTAATGTGTAAAACACATATGTTAGAAAAGAAAGAATAAGTGGTAATCATATTACTTCTTAAAGCTAAGAACTTTGAATCTTTACTTTTCTTTAAGCTCCCCAAGTGTTGAGCCTCTAGAATTTCCACACTAAGCTTTCACCTTCAAGCTACCTTTGGTTTTCTTGGTTGTTCTTGATTTCCTCTCTTTGGTAGTTCAAATGAAATCAAGACCTTCCTTTAGCAAACCTTTGGTGTTTGAATTTCTTTTAGTTTCTATGGATAGAACTATTCCTTTCAAGACACTTTTGTTCTTTCACAAAGAACAAAGGATAAGAAATAAAGAATAAGAAATATGAAGAATACTTCTTCTTTTTCTTTTCTCTCAACTCTTAATCTCTAAGATAGATCTTGAAGAAGATTAACATAGCAAATAATCATCATATTCCTTATATAGCCATCCAACCATTTGTTTGGCTATTAGGAAACCATTTTTAAATTGAGTTGCTATAGCTGACTTTAAGGTAATAATAAAATGTTCATTTTACCCTTTAGGTTTAATGAATATTTCACTTGAGCCTATAAGTGAAAATTACCATTTTGAGCTTGTGAGGCCTCGCCCGAACGCTCCTTCCCTCGCTCGGGAAAATTTTGCCTTAAGGAAAGGCTAAGCGATTTTTAAGAGAGATTAAGGAACGGGTTTTGGTGCTCACAATTGGAAGCGGCTATCGCCTCGGAAAATTGATTTTTGATTTTTTCGAAAAGGATTCGGGAGTCGCCACCCTAATTTATTTTAAATGGAAAAATTAAGGAAAAACTCAATTTGACTCCAATTTTATTAATCTTTCGATTAACTTACCCAAGGATAAAATCACTAATCTTCGAACCAAGTTTGGGCTCGGGAACTAGGTTTTTGGTTTTGAATAATCTCGATTTGGCATTTAAATTTGATTTGACTTTTTTGAAAAAGGATTTTATGGATGACGGATATTGATGACAATTTATAATGGATGAACATGGCATAATTATGAGACAGATGGAAAAATAAAGAGCAAGTATTTAAAGCGCGAGTATTTAAACATCCACAAGTAAAGAAGAGTATTTCCTCTAACCCTTATGGGTATTAGAGAAATCACAAAATCGCTCCTTTATTCCAAAAATAATTAACTAATTGCATTAATTAACAATTTACATGAAAAAGCATAAATTTGACATTTACATGGAAAATAAA
>CATKHJ010602785.1:0-11197 GCA_949750685.1 Vernicia montana
GATGGGAATCAGTCCACAAAAATCTTTCTATCATCAAATACAGGGAGTCGACCCCCACCTTGGCTCTCTGTGTCCATCTGATATTACTTTTAAAAATCCAATACATAGGGTACCAGCTGTCCCTGGCCGAAGCCATGCAGCGACCCGACTGGCAGCAGTGAGCGATGAGTAAGCTCCTGAACTGTCATACACCAGTCAAAACTCATCCATTATATATCATATTCACATTCCTAGTGATCCCTGTGTCATCCCAATACCATCCAACATTCACAATAATTATGCAACACATAATTAATAAATCATTCACATATATGTGTCAGAATGCTCAATAATTACTCATAGTGCATATATATATATATATATATATATATATATATATAACATCCAAACAATCAATGTATGAATGCAAATGAAACTTTAATTAAATAAAAGGGAATGGAGCATTATATTAAGCTATATAACTCACAACTAGATCTCCTCAAGCGCAACATCTCGCAACTGGAGAGACGCCTGATACACAAATAGAGATAAGGAGTCCAACGGTACAAGAATCGTCAGAAATGGAGGTCGAAAAGTTGACGAAATGAAGCTCGAAAGCTCACTGGCCGGCGGTGGAGTCCAACGACCTGCTTGATGTCGTTGGAAGCGTCTCGACCTCCTCTTTCCAACGGTCTGGCGCGTGCTCCGATCTGACGACCGAAAGACGGTGAACGAACTCTTTTTCCGTTTCTGCCCCTCTCTCTCTCCTGCACTCTCTCTCCTGATCTGACCTTTCCTTTTCTGTTTCTTTTCTTCTTTTACTTTTTCCTTTCTTCTTGTCTTATATAATAATAATAATAATAATAATAATAACAACATTAATAATAATAATATTAACAATGATTAAAATCTTAAAATTAATTTAAATAAATTTAACTTTAAATAATTAAATAAACTAATTAATTTACTTTACAATAATTAATTACCCAAATAATAATTAATCAAAATAACTATAATATTTACTTTAATTTTATAATTCAAAATAATAACTAATTAATTTACTTAAACTTTAATATCAATTTTAAAATCAACATTTTCTTAATTAATTTAATTAATCCTTTAAATAATAAACTATTATAAATCAAATCATAATTTATAACCTTACAAAATATCATGATTTCATAAAATATCAATTGTACCAAATTTCATTACTTTTCATATAAACATAATAAAACATAATAAAATATTATATTTTAGAACAATAATGATAATTTAAATTCTCATTAAATGTAAATACAGTAAATCAATTTAAATATTTATATTTTTATGTGAAAATAATATTTTCAAAAATAAATAAAAATTCAGGGTATTACACTGTAGCACTTGCCTTGTGTCAGGTACACAGGAGAGCACACCGTCAGAAGCAGACTTGCTTGGGGACATCGCGCACCACACTGACATTCTTGAGGTCACCAGGCTTAGCACATCCAGATACAGCCGGACAAGTTGTCATTGGCACCCATGAGCAAACAGGAGCTCTACACTTGTCTCACCAGGAACAAAATTAGACTCAGCACACTACAAACGTTCACTCACTGCAAGCCAATCCCAGTATTGTATAAAAGGCATAAAGGCCCCAATGGAATGTAGTTTTAACTCTACACTCTCTCATCTCTTTTTTTCTCTCAAATACTCCAATCACAGAGAACAAAAACTCTCCTTCTCTCCGGCCGCCTCATACTCTTGCTCATTACTAACTTAAGCGTCGGAGGGTTCTCGCTAGGCATAAGGTTTGGCCCTCTTGACCACGTTTTCTTCCTTGCAAGCTCTATAAGGCAAGCCCATTCACAAAGAATATAGCCCACTTTCATCCTCCTTGAACTATGACTGATCAAAGAACAAGAATCATGATCAAGAATATCAGTAATCCAAATCGCATCTGGTAATCTCACCACCAGCCTATTTCCCATCTGCACTGTTAAAAGGAATTTTCAAGTCACATTCAATTCTTGGCTTGAATTTACCAGTCTTGAATTTACCCAATTTGAATGGAATCCTCAAATAAAGTTTCACTTCAATGTTATAAATCCCATAATTCTTTTCTTAATTAAACTCTATTAGTTCTTCACCATAAAGAAGAATCATTTGTGGTCCTTTAAATTTAGGGGTCAAAATGCTAGTGTTTTTGTGTCCCTGATAAAATGGATTCAAGAAATCAGAACCAAGCCTCTAGTCTTTGTAATAAGCTCTGGCTTCAATTCTATCATAGTAAATTCCAATTTTCTTATTTGGGTTTCGGACTGAGATTGTCAAGTTTAAGTTGTAGTTGAGAGTGTATGTTGGAGCAGAAAAATAAAATAAGGAACAATGTTACCAAATTCTTGGGATGAGTCGTGGACTAAGTAGCTTTCTTTAAGACATTTCACGACTCTACCCAAGGATGTGCAAGCAATAGAATAGCCCTGTCGTCCCTAAGATAAAACATCCCAAAATTTACCTATGTCTTGATCTTCTTTTGCACAGGAAGAAGACCATAATACAAACACCCAAAAAATAATTGCTTGGTAACCCAAAGAATTGATGATAGTTGTGTATCTCTTACAAACATTAGGATCCCCTTTAAAACCTTACTTCCAACGAGAAAATAAACAACGGAAAGAAAATAAAAATCTGGAGATCGTGGAGCAAGTGAGAGGAAATCATGAAGCAGTTAGGGATTTATGAGATATTTTTGTTTCCGAAAATTAAATAAATATTATTTAATTAAATAAATTTTCTATAAAAAAATATTTTGCCACTCAGACTCGACCAGGCCCCCTGCGCGCACGTGTGGTAAAGAGCTGCTTCCTCTCTCTTCCATAAAAGTGGGTTCCCCTTAGGGCCCAAACCCATTTTGTTGAGCCTCTTTCTTAGAAGTGCATCTAAGGAGATGTATCTAAGCAATGTAGGACAATACTAGAGAGGAAAAACTTAAAAATACAAGTTAAAACTATAAGTTAGGCATAACATAAAATTCACATAACTTCAACAAATCCCCCACTTGAATTTTTTATAAAATTATTTTTTCATCAAGCAATGTAAACTATATAAAATTGTGCATAAGTAAAAGTGTCTTTCAAACTTGAACATTTACACAGTGAAGATATTTTAGATTATACTAGAGTAACTTGTAGTTTTGAACTCTATCTCTAACAACATCACACATACAACTCTATAAGGGTGAAGTCCAAAAGCCCGTGCTTTACAGCCATGTATGTGTATCCCAGTTTCATGAATGCTCTAGAGAATTAGTCCACAATTCCATAGGAAGCAACCATACTTACATATTCACATAGGTGAGTCTATCAAGAGTACTCTTGTAGGTACTCCACTGCAGATAGAGTATAACACTCATTAAGAGCTAAGAAATAACTCAACCTTGTATCGCTTCAGGATATCATGCTTCAACATACTTATAGGACTAGGACTTGTAATAGTATGAATTTCCTTATATCACTTTATTACCCATTGAACAAATTTCTTGGTATCTCTAGTCTATAGGTTGGGTTTCCATCAGAAGTGATTCATCATTCTAAGGGCTTCAGTACCATTCCTTTTGAGGTTTTCAAAACATTCTCTCTAGTTAATCCTTTCATCAAAGGATCAGCAAGGTTATCATTAGTATGTACATGATCCACTCTCATAGCTCCAGTAGAGAGGAATTCTCTAATAGTACTGTGTTTGCGAAGTATTTGTCACCTTTTACCGTTATAATAGCGATTTTGTATTTTTGCAATTGCCACGGTACTATCACAATGGATCAAGACAACTGGAATCGGTTTCTCCCATAAAGGGGTATCAGATAGCAGGCTCTTTAACTACCCTGCTGCTTCACTAGCTGATACTAGTGCTATTAATTTAGACTCTATAATAGATTGAGCCAAAATAGTTTGTTTCTTAGACTCTATATTTGCAACCAGGTGGTAAATCTACTAAATGCTAAATACCATTAGACTTTAAAGAGTCTATCTCATCATCAATAGCCTCTTGTCATAGGTTGGCATCCACGGAAGACAAAACTTCTTGAAGGGTATTGGGATCTTCTTCTAAAATAAAAGCATAAAAATCTGAACCAAAATCCTTAGAAGTGCGAGCTCGTTTGCTCTTTCTAGGTTCAAAATCTGATTCTTCATAATTTTCATTAATTATACTCACAGGTAAATTAATAGAAATATAACCCCCACTAATCTTAGATTTAAAGGGAAATTTATGTTCATAAAAATCAGCATTCAATAATAACATGATTATGTAAATCAAAAAATATGTAAGCTTTGCTATTTACAGTATAACCAACAAACACACATTCATATGCTCTACTAGCAAGTTTATTCCTTTTAGAATCAGGTATATGAACATAAGTTAAACAATCTCAAGTTTTAAAAAAAGAAAGATTTGGTTTCTTATTTTTCCTGATTTCATAAGGAGAAATTTTACTCTTAGATTTAGGAACTCTAATAAGCACATAGCAAACAGTCAACAAAATTTCTCCGCATCAGTGAGAGGCAGCACTAAAAGTGAGTAAAATAGCTACTACAGATTCAGTAAAGATTTTATTTTTTCTTTCAGCTATACCATTCATTTCAGGGGAATAAGGTGTAGTCTTCTCATGAATTATTCCATGAGTTTTATAAAAATCATTAAAAAAATACTAGAATCATATTCAGTGTCTCTATCACTGCGAAATCTTTTTATTTTTCTATTAAATTGATTTTCAACTTCCATTAAAAACAATTTAAACATGTCAAATGCTTCACTTTTATTTTTCATAAGATAGACAAAGGTATAATCAGAACAGTCATCAATAAAGGTAATAAAATAACATTTTCCATTTCTAGTTAAAACTCCATCAAGTTCACAAATATCAAAGTGAATTAAATCAAGATGTTCAAATTCTCTAAAAACTTATTTGTGTTGAGTTTTAATAATCTTTGTTTGACTGCAGAATTCACATTTTTCAAAATCATTTAAAGACAACTTAGGAATAAGTTCTAAGTTACACATATTTTTAATAATGCATTTATTAACATGACAAAATCTAGCATGTCAAGTATTAAAAGAACACAACATGTAAGCATAAGATGTTGGTGTTGTTGAGGTTGACTTTAGAAAGAGTAGCGTTTGTTACATGAAATTTAACCTCTTTTAAATGAATTATTAGCCAGAAAATAAAGACGGCAAAGCCAACTAGCCTTGATTAATAAGGAGAATAGCAAACTCTCTCTTGCCAATCAAACTAGTAAGTCATTTTCATTATTAGGCGTGACTTGTTAAAGTTTATTCCGTAACTTAATTTTCTTCTCCAAATTTAGTAAAAAAGAAGCAAAAAGATTCAAATTCTATTAGCAATTTGCTATGGTATAAAATATCAAGTGCCTGGAAATTGAACATATAGTCAACAATGATTAAGAGAGAGTGAATTAATGCCTATAGTTTTCTTGGTGACATATACCAACTAATAATAGTTTATAAAGTCAACTACGATTCCAGCTATTACTGACTCATAAACCACCATTTTAGTGGTGCAGCTTTGAGGGTGGTCACTTGCAATATTGCATGCATGAACTTACCAAATTATATTGAAATTTTGAGATTCCGTGATATTCTTTTTTTTTTTTTTTTTTAAACTATAAATCTAATACATTATAATTAATCACATAATACAAAAATTAACTGGCAGAAAATTGTACTTTCCAACAAAGGTTTAAATAATTAGATCACTACTCATGCTAACATCACTCATGTGGGTAGATATCAAATTATATTTAGAAATAAAAAAAAAAATCAATCAATCAATAACTCAACTTTAAAAATCTAAATTGTTATATGATGATGAAGTCTATGTTGTGGAATTCGGGTTTTTACTTCCATCAATAATAACAAATTCACCTTCAAATTATTACACTGGTAAATAGAGTAAGAACGATTGTACTAACAAATTATCACAAGATAAATTCCCAAGAAAGAGAGGTGGGTCACAAGGACACCTTTAAGTACCAAGTACTTCCTTAATCAGAATTTTACTAAAACAAGTAATTTAATAGCATAATAATTCATTATAACTATACCCGACAATAGCTATTAAATAGACAATAAAAAGAACACCAGAATTTTAACGAGATTCGGCCAATTTTGCCTACGTCCTCGGATACTACCAAATTAATATTTCAATATAACAAAGAAAAATTACAAAGAGAAAAAAATAGAGAATACAATTAAGCCTTAAAATATGAGGGATTTAATTGTTTGGGATGATCAAATAAAGGAGGGGGAGACTCCTTTTATAGCTTTAGTCCCCCCTCTCATATCCCACATCTATTCGATGTGGGATATTTGCTCATTACAAATGAGCCAAAAAGTCCACATATATGGGAGGAAAAAATGAGCCACAAATCAACAATCTAAATATTATATTATACTTAAAATTCTAAATCATTATTAGGCAGTATTAATAAGATCCAAATATTACATTAAATTTTAAATTATATATTGTTTTAATATGAATATATCCTTTTAATACTTATTAGTTTTTTTTTTTAGGAAATGTGTTATATTATTTTTAATAACACGTTGACACTGTTAGGTTTTAATTTCTATTATGTAGACTTACATATTTAATAAAACAATTATATTAACGGGCTATTTTATAAGTGGACTTGATTTAAATGATTCATTAATATAAAGCTCATAGACTTCATGAATTGATATGAGTTAATGGGTGGATACCCATTCCTAACCCATATAAACTTAATGGATCCTAATAGGTCAGTATTTAAGAACTCTTAGATTATAGTCTCTAATATGTCAAATCATTCAGCCACTTTCTATTCTCTCTTCATCAGAGACAGAGAGTTAAGAAACTTTGAGAACTTAGGAATTTAACTGAGGAAGACCACACCTCCAATCTAAGCACTCATTCATCATTCATTCTGCAAAAGTTCGACTGCTATAATAGGTACATGTATTTATATCTGAATCTTCTTAGTAACTCTAGCATGATAGATTTTGGGCATTAAAATATTAAAGAATCATGTGATTCTAACAAGTGGTATCAGAACCCATATCATGTTAGGTTATAGAATTAAAGAATTGTTTTATTTGATCCATAGTGATTATAAGGGTTGTTAAGGATTTGGGAATTTTGTGGTTTGCGGTACTGTAATTTTTTTTTGCCTAGGCTATGCGCACTGTTTTAATTAGAGTTGGGGTTATAATAAATAATTATTATAGTATATAATTATGTAATTAGTTTCATCGGTACTTGATTATTATATTTGGATTTAGAAATCTGGTTTGCGGGTCACAATGGATATATATATATATATATATATATATATATATATATATATATATATATATATATATATATTTTGCATCAAGATAAATTATATGATGTATAATGAATGTTAGTGCATGATTTGACTAATTGTGTTTTAAAGTCATCAATGGCATTTGTATTTTTATAACAGCACCATTCCTGTGCAATATTAAGGAATTTGTTTGCATTGGTTATGTTTAGTATTTTAAATTAAATTGATTGAAACAATATGTTACCAAACTAACATTTGCTGTGTAAATTAATTTAATTTGGAATATAAAGATATTGTGTATTCGTTGTTTATGCGGACATTGATCAGCCCAAAGAAAGGTTAATGTTTGACCAAGCAACGAACACACTTGCGATGATAAATATTGATAATTATAAAGTTGTTTTCATGTGAATAATAGTCGGTCCAAAGAAACGCTATTGTTTGACAAGATTTATTATCAATGTTTGATTGTTGCGTTGAGAGTATCATTTTCAATTGATATTTCTGTGCAAACACTAAATTTCAAGTTGTGCTAGGTATCTTGTTTTATAATTTTCTTGTCTAAATTCTTGATTTAATAAAATGATTATTGATTGCGTGTTGTTTCTTTGTTCTCTATTCAGTTTCTGCAACTGCAAATAATGTTTATGTTCAAATTAGTGTCATTCCTATGCTAAATGGTACAAATTTTAACGTTTGAAAAGAGAACATGGAAATCGTCCTCGGCTATATGGATTTAGACCTTGCGCTAAGGATGGAGCGACCTGTTCCAACTGAGGATAATTCAAATGAGGCCAAAATTGAGAAATGGGATCGCTCTAACCGCATGAGTCTAATGATCATGATGTGTTCCATACCAGAAGCGTTTCGGGGCTTTATTTCTGAGAGCAATAATGCTAAGGAATCCCTTATGGCAATACAACAGTATTTTGCCAAAATGAGTAACCATTTGGCTACTATGATTTCTATGAGGTACAAGAGAAAAGTAAACATAAAGGAGTACATAATGGAGATATCAAATCTTACTGGAAAACTAAAGGCACTAGAGTTAGAGATAAATGAAGATTTACTTATGCATTTAGTTCTTATTTCTCTTCCTGCACAATTCAGTCAATTTAAGGTGAGTTATAACACTCAAAAGGATAAATAGACTCTTAATGAGCTCATTTCACAATGTGTACAAGAAGAGAAAAAGGATCCAGAGGGATAAGACAGAAAGCACTTAGCATCGACCTCTCAGAATAAGAAAAAGAAGAGGTCTAAGGATACTGCAGATGGAACATCCTCACAGAAAAAGGCAAAAAAGCAGGGTGATGAATTCACCTATTTTTTCTGCAAGAAGGGAGGACATATGAAGAAAGAGTGTTCCAAATATATCGCCTGGCGTGCAAAAGAAGGGTAAGGTTCTCACTTTAGTTTGTTTTGAAGCTAATTTAGCTTTTGTACCTATAGACACTTGAAGGATAGATTCTGGTGCTACTACTCATATAAATATGTCTATGCAGGGTTGCCCCTGGAGCCGAATGTCAATTGATGCTAAAAGATTCATCTATGTGGGCGATGACAATAAAGTCCCAGTGGAAGCTATAGGGCATTTTAGATTACTTTTAAAAACTCGTTGTTATTTGAATTTAGTTGAAACATTTATAGCTCTGTCATTTAAATAGAGTTTAATTTCAGTTTCCAGTTTGGACAAAAGTGGATACTCTTGTGATTTTGGAAATAATAAAGTTAGTGTTTCTCTAAATTCTAATGTTTTTGGTACCGGTATTTTAATTGATCGTCTTTTTATGCTAGAAACTATTTCTTCTCATAATGAAATCCTGCATACTAGTTTAAGAGGTACAAAGCATAAATTAACTGACAATTCTATCACCCTATAGCACAAGCGTTTAGGCCATATCTCTAAACAGAGAATTCAGAGGCTTGTGTCAGACGAAATTCTTGATTCCCTTGATTAAATAGACTTCCAAGTCTGCGTTGAGTGTATTAAGGGAAAACTAACCAACATAAGGAAATTTGGTGCCAATAGATGTACGGAAGTCTTAAAACTAATACATATAGATATTTGTGGTCCATTCCCTACAGCAGCGTGGAATGGTCAACAGTACTTTATTACGTTCATAGACGACTACTCTAGATATGGGTACCTATATTTAATAAGTGAGAAGTCTCAATCCCTAGACGTTTTCAAGTCTTATAAACTTCAGCATGGAAAGAAAATTAAAGCTGTCAAATCTGATCGTAGTGGAGAATACTATGGCAGAAATGATGGATCAGAAGAACAACATCTAGGACCTTTTGCTAACTTCCTGAAGGAATGCGGTATCGTCCCACAATACACTATATCGGGCAAACCTAACATGAATGGTGTCATTAAGAGTCGAAATAGGACGCTTAAGGACATGGTGAGAAGTATGATCAATCATTCTTCTTTACCTGAATCGCTTTAGGGAGAAGCATTAAATACTGCAGTATATATCCTTAACAGAGTACCTAGCAAAGCGGTAGCTAAAACCCCATATGAAATGTGGACTGGAAAAAAGCCCAGTATAAGGAACTTACACATTTGGGGATGTCCAGCTGAGGCAAAGCGTTATAGGCCTAAAGAAAGGAAATTGGACTTTAAGACGATTAGTTGCTACTTTGTTGGATAAGCAGAACGCTCTAGAGGATTTAAGTTCTATGATCCCACTACCCGGTCCTTCTTTAAGATGGGAAATGCGAGATTTCTTGAGGATATAAAGTTTGGAGGTGGAGAATTGAGGAACGTCTTTTTTTACGAAGAAGTTGTCTCTAAAGAAGAGAAATTTATTTCTCTTTCTAATATTGCTATTGACAGTGATCAGGCAATAATTTCTGACATTGTTTAAGATGCAACTCCGGTTCAAGACAACAATGAAGTTCTTCATATAGTGAAAACTTAACAACCTCAAGAAGTGCCATTAAGGAGATCCAATAGAGAAAGGAGAAGTGTGATTCCAGATGATTATATCATCTTTCTCCTGGAACAAGAAGATTCTGTAGGCTTAACGGAAGATGATCTAATCAACCTTCACGAAGCTCTTTGAAGTTTCAATTCTCAACGTTGAATCAATGCCATGCAAGATGAGATGAAATCCATCAAAGACAATGACGTCTGGGATCTTGTCGAGTTGCCTAAAGATGCGAAACCCATTGGTTGCAAATGGATATTTAAAACCAAAAGGGATTCAAAAGGAAATGTCGAAAGATATAAGGCTCGTCTAGTCGCCAAAGGACTCACTCAAAAGGAAGGCATTGACTATAAAGAGACCTTTTCTCCGATTTCATCAAAGGATTCTTTTAGGACAATAGTGGCACTTGTAGCTCACTTTGATTTAGAGCTACATCAGATGAATGTAAAGAAAGCATTTCTCAATAGAGACATTGATGAAATAATTTATATGGTTCAGCCAGAAAATTTTGAATCCAAAGATTCAAAGTCTATGGTTTGTAAATTAAAGAAATTCATCTATGGTCTCAAACAGGCTTCTCGTCAATGGTATCACAAATTTCATCAAGTGATTACCTCATATGGTTTTGAGGTAAATATGGTTAATGATTGTGTATATCACAAGTTCAGTGGGAGTAAGTTTATCTTTCTGGTGTTATATGTCGACGACATACTACTGGCAAGTAGTGATAAAGGCTTATTGCACGAAACCAAGAAATTTCTCACTAAGAATTTTGAGATGAAAGATCTTGGGGATGCCTCTTTTGTATTAGGCATACAGATACTGCGAGATCGCTCTCAAGGTATCCTTGGGTTATCACAAAAGAGTTACATCGAAAGGGTGCTAACCAGATTTAGCATGAAAGGATGTTCACCATGAGATACACCCGTAGCAAAA
>CATKHJ010602804.1:0-20493 GCA_949750685.1 Vernicia montana
ATGAAAAAAGTTAAATTTTATATATATATATATATATATATATATATATATATATATATATATATATATATATATATATATATATATATATTTTGTAGGTAAATATAAAATACAAGTTAAAAAAAAGATAAATAAAGGGCAAAAAAGAAAAAAATTAAAAAAAAAGAAAAAAAAAAGAAAAGTGTGAAGAGAGAGATAATGAAGGTAACATAGAGAAGAGGCGTGTTGGCCCATTTTAGTAATGTTAGAGACATATTTGTATCTCGAAAAATAACATTAAGTGTTGATCTACACTTTTAACTAAATATTATAAACATATTTATACATTGTATTTTTTTTTTTAAGAATTTAACATAAGTGAAATTTCAACCTCACTCGTATTAATTTTTTCTCTCCAATACTCAAAATTTAAACTCATAATTACTTTTTTTTTTAAATAAACTAAATAATTACTTGCATAATAAAGTTGAAACTCAATAATTCACTTATTGTTAAACAGCTTTTGTTTAATTAGTATTTATATGAACCTCTCTTTCATTAAATGAAATATAGGTATATATAAATAAAATATTTTATATGATGAATTCAATCTGTGCACCATATTTGGATATGATATTCTTTACTTTTTGAAAATAATTCTTTTTAAAGAGATAAAATTATAATTTCAACTATTTTCCTCTCACCTTTTTCCTAAATTTGGAGAGAAAAATAACTTTATGGTAAAAAAAAAAATAATGAAACAAACAAATCACTTGTTGGGGGTAAATAATTTCTATGGTAAAAAAAGCCCCCTCTTTGTTCCACTTTTATTATTGATAAATAATGAAACAAACAAATCCATTTAATGAAAATTTTCTTAATTTTTTTTACAAGTTTCACACATAAATCGTCATGTATAATTGCTGCTTTCTTAATGAATACTTAATTCTTTTAATTTACTTATTCAATTGAAGATATTAAAAAATATATAATATTGGATTATTAAAATACAAAATTATAATCAAATCAACATTTGATTTAAAATTTTCTGAAATCAAAACCAACCAAATTACTTTTTACAATTAGTGAATTCAATTGATCAATTAATTTAATTTGATTGAATCTTGATAATTTTACATCCAGTCCTACAAATAACATATGACATTTTATTTTTACAAAAAGCAAGTTATTTTATTTTATTTATTTATTTTTTTTGCCAAATACAAAAAGCTAGTTATGGATAAACCAAATAGTTTTAAAAATAAATAATTTTTTACCTGGAGATTGAGTAGTCTTTCCATTCATATAAATATATCTATTATATTTTTTAATTTTTTTAATGGGGTGGTGGGTCTAATTTGAAACTTTTCTGATGATTTCCCTACAAATTTGCATAAAACAAGTATACAATAAGGCGTTTAGTACAGGTGTCACTTCATATTAAGCAAGAACATACTGTGACCCACGAAAAGGATCACAGCTAACAAGTTCTTGGCCCAACTCTCTTTCAAATAACTAAAAAAAACCTCTATATATACCCTACACTGCAAGGGCACTTTCAATCAATCCCCTCTTCTCTTTACCTTACCTTCTTCCTCTTCCTGTCCCTATTTTAGTGTTTTCTTTTTTACATAGGAGGGGTTTTGATTTTGCAGCAAAAGCCAATGGCCAAGTTGGTTGCTTTCCTTTTCTTGGTTCTCATTGCCATTTCAATGCTCCAAACTTTGGTAATTAGATCATTTATTGATTTTCTTTCTTTCTTGAATCTTGAACAAGAAAATCAAGAAACTCTGGTTCTAACATTTTCTTTTTGTGTTGTTTTCTTGTAGGTTATGGCATCTCATGGCCATGGAGGTCACCATTATGACAATCAAGTGAGCTCCTTTTATTTCATTTCTTTCTTGTTTATATAATGTGGATGATTATAGTGAATATTTTTGTATAATTGTTAAATAAATTTTTATTTAATTACTTCATTCGCATTTTAATTTGTTAATTTTGTATTATTCTCAGAAGCGTTATGGGCCAGGAAGCCTCAAGAGCTCCCGTAAGTTTACATTATTTTCTTGGCTAGATCTTTTATTTTCTTTCTTTCCCTCCTAACAAACAAAAAGTTGCAATTATCAAGTTTTTTCAGAGAAAATTAAAATCTAGACAATGACAAATGCAGATCAAGTCAAAGTAGCTTTTGACTATGGTCATTTTCTTGAAATTAACCGTTTCTTTATTAATCTTTTTCCAAGAAAATGAATCTTGGAAACTGCGATTTTTTTTTTTTTTCCTTTGACTGAGTGGAAGAAGTAATGATGTTGTTGTTGTTTTCTTTATTGTATATAGTACTAATAATTTATAATTTTTTGAATGACCAGAATGCCCTTCACAATGCTCGAGGAGGTGCAGCAAGACTCAGTACCACAAGCCATGCATGTTCTTCTGTCAGAAATGTTGCAGAAAGTGCTTATGTGTGCCTCCAGGGTATTATGGGAATAAAGCTGTTTGCCCTTGCTACAACAACTGGAAGACCAAGGAAGGAGGACCTAAATGCCCTTAATTAATTAATTAAATATTTTTACTATTAATTAATTACTATCTTCCTTTTTAATTACTACTACTATGGTGTTTAAGTGCCTTAATTGCACTATTGTAGTAGCTAGGTCTACTAACTATATATTTATATATATATACTTGTGGGTTTTGGTTTATTTATTAAGTTGCTGTGGGTTGGTTTTGTCATTTCAATTCAAGTCACTCCTTGAGGACTTCTCTAAAATGAGAGTGGCTAATCTATATCTGTTATTGTATTATCAATTAATGAATATTCAAGTTTTATTGATCTCATTTGTATTCAATTATTAATGATATCAGATCTGAATCCAGCAGTCAGAAATTGTAGGCTAATTGCAAGTCTTTTTTTAAAATTTTTTATATTAATGTAATTCGATTTGACTTATACAACTCTGCAAACAATAAATTCAGAGTCAGATCTTTATTATTGAATCATCAATTAAGTTTAGGGTTGAATTTGTAACAACTTTATAAGGGTTCTTTTGCATGCTAATGCATTATTAATCAATAGAAAGTAATTAAGGTCGATTTTGATTTTTGAAGCAATAGAAATTGATACAATGCTTAGCTTTGGGTTAAGTTTTTTTTTTTTTTTGCCCAAATTGGGTTAAGAATTTGATTGATTGAAATTTGTAAAGGAAATGGAAACCCATATGAATTGCCACTAAGGTGAACTTTCATTATTGAATCTTTCAATTCCTGAATAAGGAAAGCATAGGTGGGGTACCCTCTGAAAAAGAGTGGCTGCCCTACAAGAACGCTAATTAGGGCATGAATATTGGAATATAATGCTCATTAGTCATTACGCCTCAACACGTAATTACCATTATGGGACACTTTAGGGTGTGTTAGCTAAAGTGGTGTTAAAGTTTTCAACTTTTCATCAACTTGAGCATAAAAGAAAAAATAAATCAATTAACAGATCTCATTTATGACTCTTCATGTAACTGGAAATATATCTCATTTATGACTCTTCATGTAACTGGAAATAATTCGTAAATTAGACTTCTTTTTTTTCAACTAAAGTAGCAAATTGAAAAAAAAGAAGTCTAATTTACTAATTATTTTCGGTTACATGAGGAGTCATGAATTAGACTTCTTTTTTTTCAACTAAAGTAGCAAATTAAACTATAATTAAACTAATTTCCCTTTCTAGACTCCTCGTTTTTTCCTCCTCTCTACATTTCCCATCTTCCTTTTTTAGGGTTTTTCAGAGGAAAATCCTAGCAGGATTTCTTTATCTTTTATTTCTTTAGCGTTTTTATTTTGTTTTTCTTTGTGAATAAGTTTATCTACCCTTCTTATGAGTTCTTTTGGCTTCCTGCTATATGTGGGTTTAATGTATTTTGGAGCGACCTTTTGTTCCAGCGATGATGTCGACTTCGCCTTCAGTTTGGACCGATTCTCCCTTCATATGAGCTTCTTTTTCGTTCTGTGTAGTCATGGTGGTTGGAGGGAGATAGGAAATTTGGTTAAATCAGGCTCTGATTTATCAAGATCTGTGTTTTCTTGTTCTATTTTGAATATTAGCTTGAGATCCTTAGCCATTGGCAGAGAAGCACATCTACCCTTGGCCCTTTGTCAAACTTGCCCTGCTTTGGATCTACAACGGCATAAGAGCGGATTTCATAAAGCTCGTTGGTTTGATAACTTTGGAATAAGCCCACCCACAATCTCCCTTCTAGTGGTGGCATCGATGCTCTTGTTGTCTTTCCCTGTGATGCAGGTACAGTTGCCGGCAATGAGAGAGAGCAAAGGAGTAGATGGACAGTGCCAGAGTTATTTGTGGAAATCAACTTTGTCTCCAGTCATTTGGGCCATATTCAACACAAATAATGTGTCTGTGGTTTTTTTTTGGGCTTTAAGTCTAATTGTCTAAACCCTCATATGGGTAATGTGTATTGGGACTCAATGTCCTTTGATGTTGTTAATTTCTGGGCTTATTTTCTATTCTTACTTCTAAATTATAACCTTTTGGGCTTCATGTCCCTTTTAATGCAAAGGTAGCAATTTCTATTGGGCAAAAAAAAAAAAAAAAAAAAAAAAAAAACTAAAGTAGCAAATTAGACATTGGACTCTCTCTTTTATCTCTCTAGAGTTTTCTGCCCTTCTTACTACATGGAGTAACTTCTGATGACTCTAGTCGCAGGAGAGAACATCCTTTTAACCTTTGCTTTACTGTCAGTTCAGTAGTCTCTTTAGGTTGTTCCTTAGTTTTTCTATGTTCTCATGTTTATAATAACATTTGTTATTTTCCGTTTTCATCAGACTTTTTGCTATGTTGGATCTATTTTTTGGGAGGTGAATCTGCTGCTTTAATCTACGGTTTAATCCGTCCCTCTCTCATACTCCATTTCTTATGGGTTCTGTGGAATGAAGGAAACATATGGGAGGGGGAAGAGATGGTTGGCAAAGGCATCGGAGCTCTCTGTTATAGAATGTATGATATGTGGCTTAGCTCGATAGCCTTTGTTCAAGGAGCTCTTCTCTCCTGGCTAAAGGAAGGAGAGTTTTGATCATTTTATCCAGCCCTTATGTGGTGAGTTTGCTTGAAACTCCATCAGTACATCTCTCATGGGGAAGATCTATCTTTATACCCTCAGAGCCCAGCGGTTTTCTTCTATCCCTTAAGGCCAAAGACGGCAATGGCGGTAGGGTTGGCAAATGGGGTAGAAGGTCATGGAATGAAGGGTTTCATTCAATGGTGTTTGTGTAATTGCATATTGGATGTAGGCCATTGGGCCGTTATTTGTACAGACTTTGTGTTTGTGGTTATATTGGGCTTTAAGCACACTGTTAAAAATTCAGTATTGGATATGATCTCTTTGGACTCCAAGTCCACTTCAAACACCTTGAATAGAGATATCCCTAGATTTGTAATCCATGTTTGTATTGTTCTAAACTTTGAGCCTCTTTAATAGCAACTATTATCTTATTTTGGCAATAAAAAAAAGTAATTGGAAATCATTGATGTAACATAGCATGGCTTAAGCAACCATAGTAGAATTAAAATCAAACAAATTTACTGTTATTCAAAATTATAAAAAACAATACACATATACATTTGAAAATACAAGTATTGAAATCTCTTATAAATGTTGGAGCTTATATAGTTTTGGAAGTGCCAACCTTAAAAGCTCAGTGTATGATATTGACTGAGTTGATACAATTGAAAGCCCATCACTGGGCGAATAAACAAATTTGAAAATTCATTACCGGGCGAAAGATAGTTGAAATAAACCTACCATGGGGTAAGAATTGAAATCGAACTAAACCCGAAATATACCGAAAATTGAAAGATAAATTGAAATTCCAGTCCAAATTATAATATAACAAGATGAGGTGCAATGATCGATTAGGCTCTGATACCATCTTATAAATGTTGGAACTTATATAATTTTGGGAGTGTCAACCTTAAAAGCTAGCTTGTTAAGGTTGGGGAGTCAATTTATATATTAATCACTTAATATGTTTGTATTTAATCAATGTGTGACATTTTTTCATATTATATTCTTAACAAAATCCCAGGTTTTGCATGATTGGTAAGGCTTGGAGTTTGCTTCTCTTCTTATTAACCATAATTAATTATAAACAAACACTCATGAGATAATTCCTGAATGCATATATATATACATAGACTGAGTGTGAAGAGTGTACTCTCAAACTCGCTAAAAGAGAGAATTTGATATCGGTTAACGTTTAAACTGATTCAAAAATACCTTCAATCAACTAAAAAAAGTATTGATACATAATTAATATGATTTTAATTTATTATGTGCAAAATTAAGGTATAATAGATTCTAATAAAAGTTTTAAGAGTGTAATGAATTTTCTTTCAAAAATTAGTTTAATACATGCATTAAGCCATTATGATAAGTGCAAAAATACCAAGAGTATAATTCAATTAATTTCCTACTTACATAGAACATCCTTATGACAAGAAGAACTTTGTACATTAAATAACATATGAAGTTCATTAATTAAGGAGTAGTATATAATAGAAGAAAACAAATATTGTCTTTGTTTTTAATCTTCTAAAATTACATAATTAGTGAGACTTTACTGTTTGTATGTTATATTTTCGAGGTTGAAGTGAATCTAGTTGAGGTTTTGGTGACGCCAAAGTAACAAATCAAGGTTTGGAATGACATTTGCCCTTCAAAAATTACTTTTTTTTTTTTTTTTGGAGAATGCTTTTAAAATTTAACTTTAAAATGAAAAATTCAAAGCGTAATATGTTACATCCGGTATGAGAAATTTTGGATGATTGTATAAATTTATCTAAAATTTTAATTTTATACAATAAAAAAAAATTCATGAATTATTCAAAAATTTTAATTCATCATAATTTCTTATTTAGATTTTTTTTTTAAAAAAATCCCACATAAAAAGTCGAGATTTTAAAATTCTTAATCCAAACATTGCCATAAATTTTCTCTTTTTGACACATCAACACTGATTTTTCTATCACTTTTTTTTCGCTATTTGGTCAAAAATAATTTTAGATGAATTTACATTTTTTTTTAAATTTTTTTCTTTAAAACGAGTTTAATTAAAATGCACCTTAAAAATGAGTTTAATAATTTATGATATTTTCTTATTATATTATTTTTTTTATCTATAAAAAATAATTGAATTTTCTTAAATTCACCAATTTCGGTTGGATTGACTTTTATTTATTAAATAAATTATTATTTAATTATTGAGATTTGATTTAATTAATTCACTTGTTTTTATTTTTGAAAAAATTAATTAATTGGCACTTTAATTTTAAAAATTTGAAGAGCCCAGAGCCATTAACAATTGGACTACCCATTGAAAATTAGCCCAGCCCATAACTCATCCACACCAACTTTAAAAATGTCTCACCAATTTTCAAATTCCCGCCAACTTTCCTTTTATTTATTTTCCCAAAATTTTTTTTTTCAATTTAAAAAAAAAAATAATTAATCATGCTGGCAATGGCTACAAGAGTAGAGAGTAGAGAGGGAGAAAAGGAGAGAGAACACTGAACACCAAGTAAAGTAAGTGAAGGGAGAAGGTCACAAAGAGACACCGGGTTGACTCGGGAATGGGGATGAAATCTGTGGACGAGTTTATAGCCAACGAGTCCGACTCAGTACGAGCTGCTGGATCTTCCAGAGCCCCGAGGCTTTTCATTAAAGAAATGGTTATGAGGAACTTCAAATCTTACGCAGGCGAACAACGTGTTGGTCCTTTCCATAAGGTTAGGCTTTAATTTGAATTTTGCGGTTCTTTTTTTGTTTGTTTGATTTCATTTCTAGGGTTGTTTTTGGCTGTTTCGAAATTGGAGGAGTTGAAGTGGAATTTGATCTTGTTTTCTTACAATTTATGATGTTAGGTTACATAATTCGCAATTACTGTAGTAATTTTAGTTGCGTTGTGCCTTGTGTATGTTTTTTCAATTGGGAATTTATGAAAATTTCAAAATTTCCTTGGCTTTCTCTGTGTTTCTTAGGAGCCAAACAGATTATAGCTTCAATTGGGAGTTTATAATTCTTTTTTCTGTAATAATTTGTTTTTCTTTTTGGGTTATCAGAGTTTTTCTGCAGTGGTTGGGCCCAATGGGAGCGGCAAGAGCAATGTGATTGATGCGATGTTGTTTGTATTTGGAAAGCGAGCAAAGCAGGTGTTTTCAATTTTCATGCTTTCTTGTTTTATTATTAAAAATGTTTGGTTGGCATACATAGCACTGTTTTTTCTTTGTCTGGGCAGCCAAACCCACATCTTTTTTAGATATTTAGCACCAAAGAAAGTGGCTTTTCAGAATTGAACATACATTAGTTTTTATCATTCCATTTTTGGTTTCATTTTTTTGTGCCTAACTGCATTCTATGGAATATGCAGATGAGACTTAACAAGGTTTCTGAGCTTATCCACAATTCCACTAATCACCAGAATCTGGACAGTGCAGGTGTTTCTGTTCATTTTCAGGAGATTATTGACCTGGTAATTTTAAGTTTCTAATGTCTTTCTCTGGTTCTAGATTTTAACATCTTGTTTATCACCAGGAAAACAGACTATAAAAAGAAAAGGAAAGTAGGACATCAAGTTTTATGCTTTATAGTGTTTTTGTTTCGTGGAAAAGAGAAGTACTGAGCAAACTCTTTCATTGCCTGAGGCTTTGGATTATCAGTGACTAAATGAAACCTTGGAAGATTTTTAATTTGTGACACTTGCAAACTTGGTTCTTGATTATTGTAGGATGATGGCAACTATGAAGCTGTTCCAGGAAGTGATTTTGTAATCACCAGGGTTGCATTTCGAGACAACTCATCTAAGTATTACATCAATGATCGTGCAAGTAATTTTACTGAGGTTACCAAGAAACTGAAAGCGAAGGGAGTTGACCTGGACAATAATCGTTTTCTGATTCTTCAGGTTTGTTTCTGCTGTATAGCATTGTTATTCAAGTAAAAATTTTGTGTCCATGTGCTTTGAGATTGGGAGAAGTTGAAAGGTTTTTTACTGCTGGTTTTATCAGGGAGAAGTTGAGCAGATTTCATTGATGAAACCCAAAGCTCAAGGACCCCATGATGAAGGTTTTCTTGAGTATCTGGAAGACATAATTGGTACAGACAAGTATGTTGAAAAGATTGAAGAATCATATAAGGAGTGAGTACTTTGTCTACATTTTAATTTTAGGAGAATATTTGCACAAGATTATTTCTGCATTCTGAATCCAATGTCTGGATGAATATATCATTACATATATTTCTGTGTGCGTGCAAAGGACAGAAACAAAAATTCTTAGTTATGTAAACTGCTATTATTTATGAGAAGCTCAGAATAGAAAGTAGAACACCAGCAGGGAATCCTTCCTACCATCTGGTACTTTTTTTTTTTTGAAAATTAAAGTATTTTTTGTTGTATGGTTTCTACAAACTGTTATGTTATTTTAGATTCATAAAAATATGAATAAATCATTCTGATGATGGAGTGGTATGATCTGTGGTGAGTGATGTTGGTAGTGCAGTGATTGTAGCAGTGGTAGGAGGAAAGTGGTTGGTAGTGATTGTCATGCTATTATCTATAACAGTGGATGATGGGTGTGGCGGTATGGTGGTTATAAGATGGCAAGAGTGAAAGTTCATTGAGGCGGTGCCAGTAATTGTGGTGGCAATGATGGCAGTGGGGGGTTGGTGGCAGTGAAGGTGTGGCAGCAGTGGCTACGAGGTGGTGGTGGGGGACAATTAAAACACTCAAGGGAAATTGATAAACCATATTTTGCGGTTTCTCTTTTCTTGCTGTTAAGACAATTTGGAAATTGCACCGAGTTAAGTAAACTTTTTTATATTATTATTTTCCTTATTGCAAAACAAGTAAAAATCAGTTGGCACCTTAGTAACTAGAATTTTGAATTATTAAATTGAAGATAGTAAATGTGCAATTTCTGTCAACTTTTAAATGTAAATGAGGATATCTTGTACGGTGATCTATTATATTGCTTTTAAATCCTTTGGTTGAGGGCTAGGTAGATTTTACATTGCTAAGGGGCCAAAATTTTCTGCATTTATGGCCACTGATTTGCAATCCAATTTGATGCAGGTAATTTTTCTAACCTTATTTCCTTTCTCATTTATTTCATAGGCTGGAATCCCTTAATGAGAAAAGGTCTGGGGTGGTGCAGATGGTTAAGTTAGCTGAGAAGGAAAGAGATAGCTTGGAGGTTTGTATTACTTTATACTGTATTAAATTATGTTCAAGTATGTTTAATCAACTTCTTCTTCTTCTTCTTCTATGGTATAGGATGTGAAGAATGAAGCAGAGGCCTATATGCTGAAAGAATTATTGTTCTTGAAATGGCAAGAGAAAGCCACAAAATTAGCCTACGAGGATAATGGTGCAAAAATGGTTGCAATGCAAACAAATGTATCGAGCTTAGAAGGAAATCTAAAGGCTGAAAGGTTATTTTAGTTATGACTGGCAGAGATTTCATTTGTTCAATCATTAAAAGTGTTGCAAATACTGAAGTTTTTGTCATTATGTTTAGAGAGAAGATTCAAGAAAGTCATAAATCATTGAAGGAGCTTGAAATTGTGCACAAGAAGTATATCAAGAGACAAGAGGTTTGAATTGCATGTATTTGATAATTTGATAAACATATGGCTATACATCCAGTCACCTGTTAATGATTTTTGAATTTTTTTTTCCTCCATTTACGCAATGAAAACTTAAGTTGCATGCCATTGTTTGGTCACCTCTATTATGACTGCATTCCATGCTATCTTTAATTGGCTTAATGATAAAAGAAACGCAAATTGTTTAAAATGGATTATTTTATCCTTATTTTAAAACTTAACTGCAATTATACCCATTTCACAAAATTGAAATGAAAATTAGCCCATTATGCTTCAACAAATATACGAAAACCCGTTACACAATTTCCAAAATAATTAGCAGGTAATGGAGGGTCCAAACGATCAACACTTGTTCTCTCATATGCATATACCTTAGTTTGCATTGTTAAAGGAAAAAAGTTGGAGAGAAAAAGAAAGGTTGGTATAGCATTTATTAAAGGATTTACTAATCCCATCATTTATAAAATAATATATAGAAAACTATATTATATTATCTGAATATTATTATAATTAAGAGTTTTAGTGTCTATATATTTTTTTAATGTTACATTCTCATATATACAGGAAAATAAGAAACAGACCCCCACATATTCAATAATTCAACTTTCTTGATAATGTAATATTTTTGGACCAACCAGTATCGGAATGTAACATTTCCAAATTATTTTTCCATGTGATTTCTACAACTAAACATCCCCTTAATACAAATTCATATGAAATTCATTTAATTTTCAAATAAATTTTATTAAAAAAATTAATTTATAAATAAAATTTTCATATTCGAATTAATTATAAGATTCATCTATTATTTTTTAGCCACTTATCAATAAACTTAACTCTATCATAACTCTTGATTAATCCCTGCCATTTTCATCAAAAAATGATGGGTATAATTTTAACCAAATGAGTAGAATTGCAACTTAGTTTCAAAAATAGAATAAAATAGTTTATTTTAAATGGTTTGGGTGCAATTGTAATTTTTTGAAAGGATTTGGGTTTATTATCCATTAGGCCTCATTAATTTGTTTTTATCTTATTTGTTGGTGAGCTGTTATTTTTTTTTTCTTGAATTCAGGAACTTGGCAATGATCTCAGAAATTGTAAAGAGGAGTTTAAGGAGTTTGAAAGGCAAGATGTGAAATACCGTGAAGATTTGAAGCACAAGAAGCAAAAGATCAAGAAACTTGAAGATAAACTTGGAAAGGTTGGGGAAACTGAGCTTTTTGGCATGTAAAGCTGGGCATTTATCTGAGTTTTTTCTTCTGTAGGACTCATCAGAGATTGATTACTTCACAAAAGAGTGGTAAGTAAAGTTGTGATTTTGAATAAGTTTGCCTTCCTTTGCAGGACTCTTCAAAGATTGATGACTTAACAAAGGAGTGTGAGGATTCGACAAATTTGATTCCAAAACTTCAGAGTGATATTCCACAACTGCAAAAGCTCTTGTTGGATGAGGAGAGAGTACTGGAGGAAATTGTAGAGAATTCAAAAGGTTGTTTGTTTTCCTTTTAATTGCACAGAAACTACAATTTGATATTTCTATTCTGTTTTATTAGAATGCTTATTGTATCATGTAATTTACATATGGGTGCTCTAAATTACCATAATCTTCCTCCATTGTTGATTATGCGTCCCATGTCGCAATTGGGAACATTTCCTTAGGCCACAGAAGTGGCACTGGTTAAATGAATGGATTTGAACTCCATCATGGAGTGTTGGGTCTTGCTTCTTTATTTGGGGTTGATTTTCCTACATCTTTATCTGTTAATTGGTAGCTAACAGAGGAAGGAAATAATCTATAGGACCTTCAACATTTTCTAATTGGAATATGAACTTTTAATTTTTATTTTGATTATTTTTAAGATTTCATAGCATTTTTTCTTGGGCTAAAACTTCCATATTTAAAGGAAAATTAAGTGTTGTCAGCATCTTACCTATCACACAATTTGAAGTGATTGTAACTTTGTAATCATTGTTGAAAGTGAACAGATTAATTTTCATCAATATTTTATTAAATAGGTTTTTACTTGTGAAACAAGGTCACTCATTTTTTCCCTATAAGCTTAAATGATCAAATTCTGGGGTTATTGGTAGTATTCCTTTTATTTTAAATATAATTTGGGATACAAGCTGAGGGTTATGGAAACATCTTTTTTTTGTCTATCTATGTCTTTTGTTGTTTGTTTGTATAGTCTTTATTCTCTATTTTTTTTATTTGTAATTTCTATCGTGGGGTGAAGTTTCTTTCTGTCATTCTCTCCTTTGCATGCGTGTGAGGAATTTATAGGGCTGTGAGCTATAAGATGCTTAGATTGGATCTCTTTTCTTGTTCGTGGCTTCCATTCTCTTTAGCATGCATGTGGCTGTACAACTAATTTTATTCCTTGTGCTTTGTCAATAAGCAGTTGAAACTGAAGAATATCGTTCAGAGCTTACAAAGGTTCGTGTTGAATTAGAACCATGGGAACAACAACTCATTGATCACAGGGGAAAACTTGAAGTGGCAAATACTGAAAGCAAGCTTTTGAGTGAAAAGGTTAGGCTGGTGGGGTTCATGGAATTTTATTTAAATGTAAATGATCAATGATATGCTCTGGATTTTCTTTTCATTCAATCAGTTAGATAATTCAGCCTGTGGTAATGTTCTTATTCTGATCCCCTGGAGAGTCCATCATTCTCTTTTAAGTGGTGCAAGTGCAAAGTTTGTTATAGTTGCCTAAATGTGCATGGTGACTTTTTCAGCATGAAGCTAGTCGTGCAGCTTTTGAAGATGCACGCAAGCAGATGGATGGCATATCTGGAAAACTTGAAACAAAAACTGCAAGAATTGCCAAATTACAAAGTGATATAGAAAAGCACAAGCTTGAAGCATCAGAAGCTCGTAAAGTGGAACAAGTTCGTAGTTTGCTGATAACTGTTTGAACTTTGTATTCATTTTTTATTCTTTTGCCATAACAGGATATAGTGAGAACTGAGAATAAAAATCTATGTTTTTCAGGAGTGCATCAAAGAACAAGAAGCATTGATTCCACTAGAACAAGTTGCAAGACAGAAGGCTGCGGAACTTAAATCAATTGTTGATTCTGAGAGAAGTCAGGGTTCAGTTATGAAAGCAATTTTACGGGCCAAGGAATCTAATAAAATAGAGGGAATATATGGCCGGATGGGGGATTTAGGAGCTATTGATGGTAGGTTCTTTGGTTATGATTCATAACTACTTTAATCATGATCAATGATTATATTTTCTTGGCATCTGGTCCTTTTTCACATGACAATATAATGAATTTGATAAATTTAATTTGTGAAATTGCGTTGGAGTTATGTGTCACTAGGATTATTTTGCTCCTTCATGCATCTAAATTTTCCATCATTTGTTGTCCAGTCTGTACAGAATGATGGACAATATTTGAATTTGTAGAGCACTTTTTGCACACCATTAGTTCCGAGTTGCAATTTGTGCTGAAAATTTAATCTTCGGTCACTTTTTATATTTAATTGTTTATGTTGATAAACTTGGTTTTCCCTGCACTCAAAAATCTTGTTCTCCCATCTCTTTAAAGTTTTTGGTATTTGTGGCTGCATTCGTATTATCTTCTTTCACTTTTTGGTCAATGTGTTCACATGTTTCTTAAAAATTGTCATTGCAGCAAAATATGATGTTGCCATCTCTACAGCTTGTCCTGGACTTGATTTTATTGTTGTGGAGACAACTGCTGCAGCCCAAGCATGTGTTGAGCTGCTTCGAAGGGAGAATCTTGGGGTTGCAACTTTCATGATATTGGTATCAACTGCATATTCTTGACTGTACCTCTTTCTTAAATCACTTTGAACACCTGTAAGAACTTGCTGGCTCAGGATAGTAAATTTGATGACTAAATTGGTTAATTTTTGTGGTGCAACTTTTATATCTTGTTTTGTTTATTGCTGTCTCTGTCATAATTTAGGCTTTCCTGGCAATTTCAATCTATGAGGTGGCTTTTGTAATGTTTAGACGACAGTATATCGAGTTTTGTATGTTATAATGTGAAAGTATAAGTTTATAATGAAGCATCTATTGATTGAAGCACTTAGTTCATGCAATATGCAATGATGGTTTGGCTTTTGTCATTTTACTTATGAGCAATTAAAGGTTTACAACAGTTATAAAAGTAGTTCTGAGATTGTTAAGCTTATATTCTTCAGTGTCAAAAATTTCAATGAAGGAAGTTGTGTTTAGACTTGGTTGCACCTTATTAGTTAATGTGATATATATTAATCCAGTCAAGTACATTGTGCTTTGGGTACTTTTCAATTTATTTTTGCTTTTTCCTCAATGCAGGAGAAGCAAGTTGATCTCTTACCAAAGCTGAGGGATAAAGTAAGCCCTCCAGAGGGAGTTCCACGTCTTTTTGATCTAGTTAGAGTTCAGGATGAAAGAATGAAGCTTGCATTCTATGCTGCTTTGGGTAACACTGTTGTAGCAAATGATCTAGATCAGGTAGACTTCAGATTCTTCAAGCAGCTCATACCTTTTATTTTAGTTTAATGTACAAAGGCAGGAAAAGGAAGAAGCTTGAAAAATTTCTGCTATTTTGCTCTTTCTAGCATGAGAAAATTCTATGTTGTTGTCCCAAAAAGCTAATGGAGTTGAGTAGTTAACTCTTTCTGAAACATGCTGTTCACCTTTTTGTTTATTTGCTTTGTGTGTGTGTGTGTGTTTTTTTTAAAATATTGTTTCACTTACTATTTTGTGTTAGTTACTTCATAAAAGAAATTGATGTCCGAAACCTATGGCAAGTTGAAACTGTCGCTTGTGGCTGCTGAAAGAATGCTGAGTGAAATACCTTAATTTAGTCAGCAATATGTTCTGAGCAATTAGGGTGAAAATTTTCTGCCATGACCTCCTTGCGTTCTGCTTAAATGCACTGGAAACAAATTCCTTTAATGATGACATGAATTATAATATGCTTTTTTCTCCTTCCATGACTACTTTGCTTAGGTACTTTGTAAATATTTGAAAATAGAGTTAAATTCATGTGGTATTACTTTAAATTTACTGTTTAAGCTTGCAATTGTTTTTCTATTTATAGGCTACACGAATTGCATATAGTGGAAGTGCAGAGTTTCGGCGTGTAGTTACTCTTGATGGTGCACTTTTTGAAAAATCTGGTACTATGAGTGGTGGGGGAAGCAAGCCACGGGGTGGTAAAATTGGTACATCGGTTCGAGCTGCCAGTGTTTCTGCTGAAGCTGTTGCAAATGCTGAGAAGGAGGTCTCTACTGTGGTTGATAAATTAAATGGAATTCGCCAAAGAGTAGTTGATGCAGTAAGGAGCTACCAATCCTCAGAAAAAGCAATTGGGCACCTGGAGATGGAATTAGCCAAAATTCAGAAAGAGGTAACACCTATGCTACAGTTTGTGCAAGGTTTGTTTTAGCTCTGCAGAGGGATATTGATTCTTTAAACACTTCCTGTTAAACAGATTGACAGTTTAAATTCAGAGCATAGTTATCTTGAAAAACAACTTGGTTCTTTGAAGGCTGCATCACAGCCAAAGAAGGATGAGCTTGACAGGCTGGAAGAGCTGAAGAATATCATTTCAACAGAGGAAAAGGAGATTGATAGACTTGTGCAAGGGTCTAAAAAATTGAAGGAGAAGGTACATGAGGAGTTTATTGTTGTTTGTCCATGCAAGTTCCAATCTAAACATTTTGGATACCCAGACAACAAATATTGTCTGATGCAATGCTGATTGTTCTAATTCTCCCCAAAGTCTCTGGATGTTCTTCTCATTGTATAATTGCCTGTTTCAAAATTTTCAATTGTTTATAACTTTTTTTTGATAGTTCAATTTAGTAGACTCATCCTTGATTATTCTGCTGATAGGCTTTGGAACTTCAGAGTAAAATAGAAAATGCTGGTGGTGAAACATTGAAAGCACAGAAGTCAAAGGTCAACAAGATTCAGTCTGTAAGTTCTAAGATGATATTCAAGTGTCTTAAGTTTCTACAATGTAGCACCCATGCTAATTTTTGCTAACTGCTAATCAGGATATTGATAAAACTAGCACGGATATCAACCGTCACAAGGTTCAAATAGAGACAAATCAGAAAATGATAAAGAAGTTAACAAAGGGGATTGAGGACTCAAGGAAGGAAAAAGATCGACTCGTTGAGGAGAAGGAAAAGTTGAGAAGTGTTTTCAAAGAAATAGAAGAAAAGGCATTTGCAGTTCAAGAGAACTACAAAAAGACACAAGATGTCTGTTACATTTGATTTTAAGTTTCAACATGACTTTTCACTTTTGGGGGTAAGTTTACATTGGGTATATGCCTTTCTTTTGTATTTTGCAGCTGATTGATCAACATAAAGAAGTGTTGGATAAAGCAAAATCTGAGTATGAGAATTTGAAAAAAATTGTGGATGAGTTGCGGGCTTCAGAGGTACTTTGCCAATAAATGTGATTCATTTGGTACTTTTTATGTTTTAGTCAAATGACTGACTGTTTCAATTAATTTTCATTGTCATATAACAGGTTGATACTGATTATAAATTACAAGATATGAAGAAGAGCTATAAGGAGTTGGAATTGAAGGGGAAGGGTTACAAGAAAAAGATTGATGACTTGCAAAATGCTCTAACGCACCATATGGAGCAGTATGTTGATTTATGGAGAAGTCCTTAGCATTTGGGGCTATGTATCATCATGGGGCATGTTTAACATTGTCTTGTTGGTTGCAGAATTCAGAAAGATCTAGTGGATGCTGAAAAGCTTCAAGCAACCTTGGCAGATGAGACTCTTGCCCAGGCTTGTAATCTCAAAAGGGCCCTTGAAATGGTAGCATTGCTGGAAGCACAACTGAAAGAGATGAATCCTAATCTGGATTCTATCTCAGAGTATGAATTTCTATTTTACTTTATTAATTTAAAAATGTGCATATTGTGATTTTTATGTTGTCATTCTGCTATGTGCCTCTGCTAAATGTACTGGTTAACACAGATATCGGAAAAAGGTTTTATCATATAATGAGCGAGTTGATGAACTGAACATGGTTAGCCAACAGCGTGATGATATAAAAAAGCAGCATGATGAATGGCGAAAGAGAAGGCAAGGACATTTTTCTTTACACACTCTACATGTCGCTTTTTTGCCCTCATACAAATGGCAACTGTTAATTGAATTTGTTATTTTTTCAGGTTGGATGAGTTCATGGCAGGATTCAATACAATATCACTGAAGTTGAAGGAAATGTATCAGGTTTGTGATTTAAGATCTGAGTATGTAGAGAGGGTTGGATATGTACATGTGTGTGGATGTGATTTTTTCTGTTAAAGTCTATCTTGTTTTCATTTGTCACTTTGGTCTTCATTTCAACATGCATAACTTCAATTATTGTTCAACTCTGATGTGATGAAAAAGTTGCGTTGGTGCCATCTGAGCATAGTATTTACCCGCTTTTGAATTTTCCACAGATGATTACGCTTGGAGGTGATGCAGAACTTGAACTAGTGGATTCTTTGGATCCTTTCTCTGAAGGTGTTGTTTTTAGTGTCAGACCACCAAAGAAGAGCTGGAAAAACATTGCTAACTTATCGGGTGGTGAAAAGGTTACCTTCAATCATTGTTGACTTTTTTTAGTTTTTCTATACGGGTGTACAGAATCATTGAAGCATTTTCGTATGCTGGGTTATAATACCATTGGTTGTTTTAACTATTTTCAGACTCTAAGCTCATTGGCTCTTGTTTTTGCACTTCACCATTACAAGCCTACGCCACTGTATGTAATGGATGAAATTGATGCTGCATTAGGTAATCTTTCATACTCTTGATCTAGGTTCCTTATATTTCATATTCATTGTCCTTTTGCTATGTTTTAGTTCTCTGTTGTCTGCTTTAACTTGTGTGGTTCGTATGGATTGCCAGATTTCAAGAATGTTTCTATTGTGGGGCATTATGTGAAGGACCGGACAAAGGATGCACAGTTCATTATCATAAGGTAGGCTAGATGCTGATAAGGGATTATGTCTGGAGCTTTTATAATCATTATGCTGTTTTTCTGTATCTAATTTTTTTTTTCTGCATACACAGCCTCAGAAACAACATGTTTGAGTTGGCAGATCGACTTGTTGGAATTTACAAAACTGACAACTGCACAAAGAGCATTACAATCAACCCAGGCAGTTTTGTGGTCTGTGAAAATGGTGCTTGATATGCATGAGGATTTTTGCGAAATGAATCAAAGTATGGTACAACACCATGATCATTTCTATTGTACAGGCCTGATTTATACACATATATATTATCTCGCAAATATCAACTCGATATTTATTTGGAACTTTCTGATAGTATCAAATTGATGTTGTATTTCTTGACATATGTACTGTTCAGCCTGTGTGCAGCAAGTTCTACTGAAACATTGATTGGCTTGGAATAATTTGTGGATGCCTTGATATGATTCAACCTTTTTCTTAGATGGTCTTTGTATAATGATATACCCTTTTTTGGATATGAGAATGTTGCCTCATTGGCAATCTGTTCTTCATCTACTATACATAGTGAACTTATCATACAGACATTACATATTATCTGTATCCAGAACAACAGAAAGAAAATGTTTGGAGTCGGCTATTTTCTCATATTACATACGGCAGCCATTTTCTCACCATTTCCCATGACTGGCAGTAGTTTCACAGAGCATCAAGAGGGTCTTCATTGGGAGTCTGCTCGACATTGCTTCTCATTCTGCGAAGTTTGAGGGAAAACGAAGGTGGAGAAATTGCATGGACTGGTTTATCAGTGGCTCGAATAAAGTTATAAGACCATGCTCCAATCAGAGTTCCTGCCACTGGTCCGACAATGTAAACCCATATACCTTTGTAGTATGCACTAGCAATTGCTGGTCCTAGCGTCCTTGCTGGGTTCATAGATCCGCCTGATACTGGACTGAACATCACTGGCAGATCGTTAGTTAATATAGATTGTGGTTTGTGTATATGAAACTTTCTGGTCTTTGGTGGAAGGATAGTTCTTGGGAACCGGTGGCAAATGTAAAAATGTATAAAATTATAAAATTCCACTTGGACCCTCCAAAATTTAAACGAAGTTAATGGTGATTTTCTTAAAAAGAAATTTACTTATTTACTGTTTAATAATAAGGTAATATTATGAATAATCGTATGGGTAAGTTTGCACTATATTATTATTAGGTTTGTTTTGGAGGGATTATGAAAGAAAATACCGTTAAAGCGAAATTTTATATACTTTAAATTTTAAGAATAATTTTAAAATTAGTTTTTGGTGAAATTATGTCAATAAGAATATATTAAGTTATGCCATTATATTTTTTTTTTGTCTCAATTAAAATTTATGTGTATATATATATATATATTTTTTTTTTATTATTTTTTTTAATTAGTTAGTCTATATTTTTTATTATTTTTTTTAATTAGTTAGTCTATATATATATATATATATATATATATATATATTATTTATTAATATTTAAATTTAATTAAATAATATTCTTACATATGTTAAAATATTTTAAAAAAAATAATCAAAATCCGTGCAAAGCAGGGGCTCACTACTTGTTTAATTTTAATATTCAATTCTAGGACTAATATACTTGCTATCGACCTAATTCTTGGACTGGTTCAATAAAATTTTATTTAATAATGAATATATTTAATATTTGGACTCGTGAAAACCCTTAAAAAATTTTAATGGTGAAGGACTTGTGCGTATGATATTTGAGTCATGAAGTGTTCATTTTTATAAAAAAAAAAATTTAATTGGGCTTACCCGGCCAAGATGGATGTTATACATACTGCAGAACCAACTGCCATACCTGCTAACTCTCCTATCTGC
>CATKHJ010602838.1:0-10190 GCA_949750685.1 Vernicia montana
ATACACAGATAAAACTGAAATGGGTAGGAGTTAACTGACCGAACCAGGCTTGAAGGGTGCGATATATGAGCCCTGGAAGTTTCTCATTCGGTTTCTCATGTAAGGATCGCAAGACAAATAGAGATTCTTGACAAGAACCCCCTTTGTACCTGGTGGGACTTTGAGTTTGATAGAAGAAGTAGTGATATACATGTCTGATTCTTGAAGGAATCCAGGGACGTAATCTTTGAAAATCACCTGCTTATTGCTCACCACTTCACCATGATCACTCTCCATTGTTGCTTCAGTCTCTCTATGTGAATACAGAGAAATGAAAGTCTATAAAGAGAGAGAAAAAAGAAAGACTCTGACTCTATGTTCGTACGTGGCGAGCAAAACGAAGGGAATTGGGCTCATGTGCTTGCCTGTTATTGGGCTCGGAAACTTTGGACTTTTCTAACAGGTGCATACATTACTTCAATGATATAAATAACACATGAAGCAAAAATAAAAAATATCACTATCTTTTCATTCAACAAAATATTAAAAAAAATTATATATTAACTGAAATATTCCATCACTCACTCTTAAATATATGCATTTTATCTAATTAAGAATTTTCCCTTCTTTTATTATTATTATTATTATTTAAGAAATTATTAGATATGCCAATGCACATGAACATAATATATCTTCATTAAATTATAATTTTCATTGTTTACATATTACATTATAATTTTCATTGTATCATATAGTTCATTGCATTACATTAAGGAACCGCCATTCATTGCACTTCCAGCAAAGTCCACAGTTCAGTAATGCAAACCGCACAACAGCACAAGCTGGTTAACCCCACTAGTTGCTGATAAAATTTGAGTTATATTCTCTTTTCTAAGAACCAGTATAAGCTATAATGCACGCTTCTTCTGAATTTTCTTTAAAACAGAAATGAGATGCCAACGAAGTGACCATAATGTACTTCATCGGTAAAAGGTGCATGTAATTGTAATTCTGGGATCCAAGTTACATTAGAAGTTCAGCACATAAAAGTCATTCATGAGCAACTGCAACAACCTGTTTCCGAATATTGCGACCAGTGAAGAGCCCAATTAGAGCTGCCAGGCTGCTCTCAAGGCCATCTGCTATGTCTTCACATAAACAATTTTCCCTTCTTTGATGCGAGGCAAAACCATTTCCAGATATTGAGTACAGGTGAAAATAATCAGAAATCAGGAATCCTTCCATACGAATCCGTTTTGAAATGAGATGCATCAAGTTGTGCACACCTTCAGTCTGCTCAAGGTTATACTGTGAGATCATACCACACTGAAATTCTTCCACGGACTCTCATGTTGAGTAGAACTGTAGAACTGCATCAAGCATTTCTCCTCCAACATTTTCAAAGTATATGTCGATGCCTTCAGGAAAGTACCTGCCAAAAAGCATAGTATTGGCGCCAAATTTTAACAGTAAATAACTTGATATAAAAGGACAAGAAGATAAGTAGTGTGTACCTTAACTGAATAGGTAGTTACATGCCATTGTTAAAATAGGATGGTAAAACAAATGGACACGAGAGAGAATTAAACTAAAACATAAATTTTTAAAAGGCATCATTCTTGGCAATAAAAAATCATATGAACCTATTGTAACTAGGAATTTCAAGGCTAAAGAGGGACATGAGATGCCTTCGTTTAAGCTATAAACTTGTAGATTTAATCATAAAAACTTCTTGATTGGTTCTCTCTAAATTTCTTCGACTCCTTATACAGATTTCATTTTGGCACTTTGTTGCTAACCTTTTCAAAGCTGCATCCAAGTCTGGCTCTTCCTTATAGTTGAAAGCATCATCAACCCAAACTTATCCTTTACATTGAGGCAAACAAAAACAAGAAGCTAGTTAATGAGGCTGCTTGCACTTTGAAAATACAACATATATACCCTGATGACATTTATCTATGAGATGACATTTACCTTGTGTAATAACATATCCTTTGAGTACTTACAATTTTACCTAGCTGGCTAGCTTCTAGAAAATATTACAATTCTGTGATAATTTTAGAAGGTATTTTGTTCTGCATAAAAAAGGCCTAATCGAAAAAAAATCTGCAAACCTGTTACTGATTCAAATTTATCCTACATTTCAACTTTATTAATTGATCAAAATTTTCAAACTTTATAACATTTCAACTTTCTATATTGTATAAATTTTATCCTCAACCCATGCTTTGACCAAATTAAACCAATAAGTGCTAAACTAGCATTGGGCATAAAAGAAAAACTAAACCTCCTGGAACAATAAAATTTAGCTAGGATTTCAACCTAAAACATTCACAAGCTAAAAAAAAAAATAAACAAAAACCACATAAACAGTGAATATTTAGCAAGCACGTCAAAAAGTAAGCTATTAATGATGTTAAATAATAAGCCACTGCACATAAATCAACAAAAAAATATATGAAAGTTTGTGTATATTTAGTAAAAAAATAAATTATATTATTAAAATGTATAATACGGGTAATTTCTGCATACTTTTTCAAACTGAAGGAGTGTTAGCATAAACAAATGTATTTTACCCTTAAATTTATCTTTTATGCCCAGTACTAGTTTAACAATTTTTTATTCAATTTGACTAGAGTTTGGGCACAGGATGAAATTGATACAGTATCCAAAGTAAATATCATCAACTAAAAAAATTCAAAGCATATTATATTTTTGAAAAAAATCAACAAAACTATCTCTCTCTCTCTCTCTCTCTCTTTTCTTTTTTGCACCAATAGGCCCAGAAAAAACATATACCATTTGCTCCATCAAATGTTATGCCATGAAGGATTGAGGATTATTGAGGTAAAGGTTTAATAAGTAGATTGTACTCCGATCCAATATGGAGCAACACTACAGATTTGAAAATAATCCAAGTTTCTTTTGATCTTTATGAGCTATGAGCAGAGATTTTCAGGTTTGACTTGGAAATAACGTTTCATGTTACTCCTTGGTCTACAATTTTGAGCACCTCTCCACAAAGGAGTATAGCAGCTCACTGTATAAGCAACAAGGATTCCTAGGACCAATATTTTGACAGCTGCATTCATTCATCATTATCAACTTCTTCTCCTCCATTTAATTATACATTATATTCACTACTTAGCAACTTTCAACTAGCTTCTAACAAAAAATGCAATGCATATTCCCATTTCTTTTCAACTATTTTTTTATAAGCATCCACAAAATTCTTAGTTTTATGGTCAGTGATGAATTTGGAGAGAAGCTGAACAAATTTGGTAGTAGAGGCTACCCAGCACATATCATTGATTGTGCACATTATACTGGATTGGAGGGGAAACAGAGAAAAACAAAATCACTTTGCTTTGAGGAATGACAAGTATCCAAATTCAGTAAAAGACACTAGAGGGAATTAAGATTGAATTGACCAATTGAACATTCATGAAGGATGCTCACCTTGCCCTTGCTTCCAGCACTTCCAACACCATAGCAACCTGTCAATTTTGCAAACTGCCCAGCAAGCTGACCAACCGCACCAGAAGCTACCGAAGTGAAGACAAACTCCCCCTTCTGAGGAGCATATCTCATAAAAACCAGCATTAGCAGTCAAACCAGGCATACCTAAAAAAATAAAATCAATTAGATGAGCTGACTATCTGGTTGAAGAAATTCCTCTCCATCTCACACTACATGTCATGAACTTTTTGAGGTGGAGAGCATTCTCTATCTTCACTTGCATGAACCTTTAAAGGCTGAGAAAGGTGGCAGACGCCTGACCTTCGAAACACCAAGGACACATGCAAATGCAGTTAAATAAAATTATTCCAGAATTGCAGAAAAGTAGAGCCATGACAGTGCCTAGGAACAAATGGGGACATGGAGCGTGCATCAAGAACTTCACCTAGGGAGGAAAATAATGCACCAAGCATTACCCTCATTATAATGTTCTGCCGTAATTCATGTCACATTCATATTTTGGACATTTCATCCAATGAAGTTATTTTGTTCTTGCATGCTGATGGTTTATTTATTTGATCTCTTATGTCTTAACAGTTGGATGAGAAATACATTTTGTACTTTCAAAATTTAAGAACAGGCCTTCCCTTAGACATGTAGCTAGGCCCTTAGTTACATTAGTGCACTTCGAACCACTTAAACAGCGACCCTACAATGACAGCACAACATATATATGCAAACTAGTATTGCAACTCATTGGATCAGCTATGAACTAGTATTGCAACTCATTGGATCAGCTATGATCTAGTAGCAGAACAAGGAAAGGAATCAAAAGTGAATCCATATTCCTTTTGTAACACCTCAAATCAATGTTGTTCAAATAAAAAAACATCTATGATCATTGAACCAAATTCTAGTGATATCCTAGCTTCTTCTTAATTCCCAAGCAATCATTCACAAATCATCCTCATGTGTAAATGGCACAGGCATATGCATCTATTCACAGCCTTGGGAGGGAGACTATTACATAAGACTGGAATGCCGACCTCCCACAAAGTGGCAGGCCCCCACTTCTTATTAGAGACTGAAATACAAAATTTGACACCATGGAAGCCTAATTTACAAAAGATATACACATTATTAAAGTTCTAATTAAAAGCAGAAAATTTGATTTGCGTGCAGCCATGCACTAAAAGAAGGTAGATATCTCAATCTCTGCATCAATGATTAACAATATTTATGTACAACCAGAAGCTATTGATTTTACAAGTAGCATGTCATGCATGTAGGTTAGCAAGCAAACCTGGAGATTGGGATGTTCAAGTTTGGCAATGCAAATCTAGATGGCAAGATATATGAAAACAAAGATGAAATATCTCTAAAGTGAAGGCTTTGACCAGCTTTTTACCATTTGAAGTTCATAATGCTAATAACAAGCTAAGCAATGCTGCCTTTGGTGTTGCAACTCATGCATAAGTTGAGAAAGGAAGATTGAATACTACATAATACTTTTTTTTTTTTTTTTTTTTGAGAGAAAAACATGAATCAATACTACATAATTCTGCACACCATAGTTCACTACAAGAGGCTAGAAATGGAAAATCTAAGATGTAGAGTACCAAGGAACCTCATTTTGCATACCATAGCTCACTTGCAACCCCAGAACCTAGAGCATAGAGTTCCATATTCTTGTCCCCCAATAGCACAAGTATTTTTTGCTAGTTTTCCCCTTTTATACAAAAGAGTTTTCTATGAAGATTTGTAACTTATTTTTTTCCCTCACTCTATTTGACTTTCTTCATAATGAATGCCCAGGGGATAAGAAGTGCTAGTTTAGCAACCGCTTCCTCTGGCACATAACAAATTGTAAGAACCATGTAAGGTTGGTTTCATCTAAAAATATTGCAGATAAACATCAAAATCTCAATTCTGCTACAAGTGTTGTACTTGTTTATTGTTTACAGTGAGAATTAATTACAGCTAACTTATGACTACTTAAATCTATGATGACTTCCATATCCTCACCAGTAATAGCAGCCATTTCCCCAGGAAGTAATAGCAGCACCTTTAGACTAACTTAATCTAGGAAAGCTCCAGCAGAAATTGAAAGTGGAGCAAGTATGACTTGGCTTCTTTTAAGTCACATTATCATAATCATCATCAAGTCAGTTCCACCAACACCATCCACATTCATGAATTTATATCATACCAAGTTCTCAAGCATAATAACTTGATCCACTGGTGAATAACAGTTTCCATTTTTCCAACACATCATCGATAAGTGATATAAGGTTGATAAAATGAATGTGCTATAAAAGTGAAAAAGGGGGCGAGGAAATGAATAGCTTACCAAGAATTCCGAGATAATAAGAAAGAGGCACATCTTTATCCTGAACTTTAAATAGTGTCTCTGTCACTGTTATGAGACTGTACTCTTCCCACCCAGTCATTCCCCATATTAAGTCACCTTTCTTGAAGTCTGGACGACTGGAGTGCAGGACTTTGGCCACTCCACGCCAGTTACAGGCTTCATATGTTGTTTGAAACATCTCAGGATCACTAGCAATTTGGGTGGATCTTTTTGTTGTATGGCAAAAACAAAAACTTTAAAATTTCCTTTTCAAACCCAATTAGTTTGTGAATTGAATTAAGCTAATACTATTAAGGAACTCCTATCACTGTAATTCAGTATATTGATAAACCAATACTTGTAAAATTACTTGAGAATGTAAATAAAACAACAGAAATGCTGAACAAAAATCCTTATGAATTTCAGAAAATTGTAAGGAATTAAACCCTCCAAAAAGGAAGAGACAAACATTTATAATAAGAGATACACAGACAAAACTGAAATGGGTGGAAGTTAACTGACCGAACCAGGCTTGAAGGGCAGGATATATATGCCCTCAAAGTTTCTCATTCAGATTCTCACGTAATCCTTGAAAATCACCTGCTTATTGCCCACTACTTCACCATCATCACTCTCCATTGTATTGTTACTCAAGAATGCTGCTGTTAGCATCCATCTTTGGTCTTTCATAAATTGCATATTAAGCTGGGAAAGGGATGATTAAAAAGTCTCTAGAAATGGAAAATTTAAGAAGATGCAGAGTGCCAAGGAACCCCATTTTGCATACCATATTTCACTTGCAACCTTATAACCTAGAGAATCGAATATGAATGGCTTCAGGGAATTGAATATTAAAAAGTCTCTAGAAATGGCAAATATTTCACTTGCAAAAGAACTCTGACACTTTTACCCTTTTATTAGTTTCCTATGTAAATAATTCAGTTATTTTCTTTCCTTATTTCATTTGAAATATTGACTTCATTCAAGAACGAGTGCCAAGGCAAAATCACCAGATTAGTATCCACTAACCTGGCAAACACAACCAATAAAAATCATGCAAGTATGGCTTCATACAGTAATCGTGTTCAAGATAAAACATCAAAATCACAATTCTGTTCTTGTACCTCTTAACTATGCTTAATGAGATTTTATGTCATTACCATTAATAGCAGTTAGTTATAGTAGACTTCAAAAGAATTAAAAAAATCTAACAATGACAACAATAGTCAATACCATTACAATTTCATCAAATAGCAATGCCCACAACTGTAGTCACATCATTAACCAAAATTTATCTCAGAAAACTCTTTTGCAACTAAAATTGATGCCAGAAAAACTTAAAAGATGTTACAATCATCAAATGGCAATGACAACAATACTTGGTTGTGAAAACTAAGACAACCTTGATAACCCCGCAGATCATGAGATGGGCCTCTACGCAAAAATTAGGGGCATTGTTCTGTTTATCAGCTCTGATTCACTAAACATCTCAAGGAAAACAGAATAACATATCTGAATCACCTGTGGTGTTATAAACATGAACTAAGCTTCATAGAAGGTGTCAAGGAATACAATTGGGAGTTCAGCATTCCATCATCTCATATTTGCTCTATGCATGATGATAATGATGCAGCTTGTATAACAATACTTTCCCAGCAGCATTTCCTACAGCCATGAACCCTCCACCAGGACTGAAATCCAAACAGCGGGGATACTGCAGGGTCCTATTTGCTGGAGGCCAGTTAGAGAATGCAGTAAATGATGGAACATGTATCAACTTTAAACTGTTCTTCTTCATATGTGAGCAAATGGCTAATATTTGAGCATCATTATTAAATTTCAAAAAATCCACTTTAGTGGTCAAATTCTCAATTGCCTTGATTGGTTTTCTCTTCCCACCTAAAAATTCCTCCCTGTTGTAAACATTTACTATCCCGCTGCCTGAACCAGCAGCAAATAAATTACCAATTGGTGAAGTGCAAAGGGCTGTGCCATTTATACAACCTTCATCAACAGCCTTATGAATGCACGTCCTAGTTCTCAAATCCCAGTGGTACACCTGCCCATCACCTCCATGGCTCAATAATTGCTGTCCATCATCAGCAAAAGCTAAAGAACGAGCAGTTCCATTCATCTTCAGAGTTCCAATAAGCTCCTTTGTTTTGGATGACACCAATAAGATATAACCTTCATTCCCCACAAAAGCAATTGTGCTAGAATCTGGGGACACCTCAAAAACTTCCAAGCTCTTTTCCTCCCTGCCAACTAGGGGGCCAATTTTATCAACTTTTGCTTTCACTAAATCAAAACTGTAAAAAAACTTTCTTCTTCCTGCTATAATAACCTGTGAACCATCAGGTAAGAAAGATGCCTTGCGAATCGGGCAATCATCAATGAAGATGCTTTGTATTTTCGTATTCCGTTTCCCATCAATCTGAAAAAACCTCAGCCTCCGATCCAACCCAGCAGCAAGTAGCAACTGTGCATTACGATGGAACTGAACAGAATTTATTGGACCATTGGATGTATCCTGAGCATTTGCATCCACGAGTCTTGAGTACTCAAGAAGCCCAGGCAACAGTTTTTCCCTGCTCTTCACTACAAGGTCTTCACTTGTACGAAGAATATCATCAAAAGCTTCAGTATCCTCATAACCACGAGCTGCCACAATGCCATTTTCTTCATCAGAAGATTCGTCATCATAAACACCATCATTTCTTGACTGCAAACCAGGTCGAGCCCAATCAGTACCTGGATTCAGCTTAACGTGCTGAGCCCTTAATCTTGCAACATATTCCCGACCTGATATCAAACTCTCATCCTCTTCCTTCCTCAGTTTCCTTAACCTATTAGTCTTAGCAATATTAACTGTAGTTTTTTCCTCTTCATCATCAACCCATACAGCTTTCCGTTGTTTGGTTTCCTCTTCAATATCACTTCTTTCAACAAAATCAGAATCTGCCTCATAAACAGACAGTGCACTATTTGCTGAACGGTCCACAAAGAACAAAGCAGAACCATCCTCAGCCTCATCATTTTTTCCAAATTCAATAGGGGAATACAAGGATCCAAACAAAAAGTTCTCCAACTTTTTCATTTCCTTTCCTTCATCAATTCCCAATTGCTCTTCCTTTTCTTTCCTTCTCTTTTTTGTCTCTGACATAACCAAACTTCCATTCTCATTCTCTTTATTTCCTTCAATAAAAGCAGGTTCGTCAGCCTCGTCCTTTTTAGTCTTGACTCTGTTTTTGGAGCCAACATTTTGAGAAATCAAACTCATCTTTTCTCAAAAGGAACTCAATGCCTACAAAATGAAACCCAGTCTGAAAAAAAAAAAAGTTACAATATTTATAACAAATTAATATGATTTATAAGTTTATATTTATTCTACTCTATCATTATTATTATTTTTTTTCATCTCATGCATTCGAATTCCTAAACCAAAGCAAAAAATGAAATCTTATTCCCAGAATTGTATTCCCTTCTCAATTCCAAAGCGAACCATGACCTAAGAGTTCTCAAATGCATGAGATGGAATTGGAAAAAGTGAAACAATTCAAAATTATAACCAATACTAAGAAACGGCAAGTATTTGTATGAGACTGAGGAAATTCTGGCATACCTGAAACTATAAACTTCGCGGCGGCGGCGGGAAAGCTATAATTGGCAGTGGACAGTGAAGAGAAGAAGGTGAGGGGTCACAGGGAAATTGGAAATTAGACAGAGTAAGGAGAAGAAAGAAAAGAGAGAAAGAAATAAGAAAACGGCGACAGAGAGAAAAGGGAAGTGGAGGTAAGTTAGGGTTACGATAAAAAATAATTATAGAAAATTTAAGCCCTAATCGTTTCAAAATTATAAATTTAGTACATTATAATTTCAAATCCGCCCGGTACGAGATCCGGTGAAAGTAGAGAATCACGAATTAGAGATTTAATTGGGTCGAATTGAAATTTTAAATAAATTAATATATTTATTATTTATATGTTAAAAAAATATAATATATATATAATTAAAAGTAAATAATGAATATTATTTAGAAAAAATATGAATTTAAAATCATTATTAAAAAAAATTATATTAAATTAACTCATTAAATGACTATTTTAAAATAAAATAAAATAAAAATATTTCCTGCCCGGAAAAAATCCGACCGGATCATCGGTTACCCAGTCGGGCTATCGAATTTTTCCCAATTTTGGCCTTGAATGAGCAAAATCTAAAATATCATTTATTTGCAATTAAATTTTGTATTTCAGCCACCAATACAAAAATAAAACTGACGAAGCAAAAATGATAAGCACACCACATGAAAAAATAAATAACAAAATCCGATTTCATGAAGTAAACGAGTACATGAAAGTTGAAGGATGATTAAACAATCTCTTAGTCTTGGTAACAGTTG
>CATKHJ010603069.1:0-11424 GCA_949750685.1 Vernicia montana
AAATATCTTTATTTTCAAAGTAAATTTATCTACCCAATATATATTTTATTAAAATTTCTAATACACAATTTCTTAATTAAAAACATATTATAGCTTTTAAATACCTAATTTCATGAAATATTCTCATTACTTAAAAAAAAATCAATTTATAATATACATAATCATATTTCTTATTTAAAATAAAATTCAGAAATTTTGGAAATTTCAGGTTGTTACACCTAAGTATTAAGTGGATGAGAATTAATAAACACTATTACATTAATATTAATCTCAAGTATATAGTTTGTAATTAACAATATGACCATAATATTATGAAATTAGTGACCATAATATTATATTTTTTTTTATATGTATATATATATGCTTATACTTATAAAATCCTAAATTAAAAGTCAGGTGCTTATGCTTACACATAATAATTAGTTAAATACCATGAATTAATATGATCAAATATCATAACACATTAATAAGGTTTAATTGTTCATAAATATCACTATTACTCATATGTTTTTTTTAACTTATTTATTAAATAATAGTATTTTTTATACTTAAACTTACATATAAATTATTAATTTATTATTCGAGATATGTGTCCCATTTTATAAAGATATATATATAATGAAAATTAATAATTTTTTTTTATACCAAGTTAGGATTTAATCAACATTATTTGGATGTATCAATAATATATATTAAACCCATGGCAGTAAGGCCTATGAATGAAAAATGAAACCATGTGCTGATATGCAATCCTGGCAACTAGTGTGCTTTGAATAACTCAAAGCACACCATCGAAAACATGAGAATGCCAATAAAGATTTAGTAGGCAAAATAATTATGCCACTGATAGCCACTTTGTCTTCTGATACACCATCAATTAATGAGACCGCCCAAAAAATTCTAAAAAGGCCATGCATGCCCCCAAATTGGTCTATAAAAACAATCATCTTCTTCCACTTGCTTATCATAAATCCCCTGTTTAATTATCACAAATCCCCATTATAAAGCTTTTTAAAAAAATGGATAACACTCCAACCGGACCTTCAAGGCATTTAACAAAACTCCCAGCGTCTCCTACTACATTAGAGACGCTTTACAACAAAAAGTCGAATGACGTGGAAGATCTCAATGTTGGGATCAAAGAGGTTTTAAGGTGCCTGAATAGAGACCACGAAAAGGAATACACCAAGAGACTCTTGTTGGAAGACTCGCCAATGCTTGCTCACTTCGAGATGTTTCGGGAATTAACTGAAATAAGAAAGACAATTGCATGCAACCTCAATGTCATTGTTGTATCTTCTACAGAATCTAAACCTTCCCGTCACCCATCTGCAGCTGCTGCATGTGGTACAAATGTTGCAGTATCTTCCTCATCTACTTCATCCACTTCATCAAGTTTAAGTGATTCAGACTCTAGCTATTCTCATCAAATCTGATGAGAACCGTGTCTAAGCCCAGGGAGCCCTGTTTTAATCTTAATGTTATGTTATTCTATTTTTAGTTTTATGTTTTTTTTTCTTTTTTTTAATGTTATGTTTAAAAGTGTTTTTTTTAATCTGTGTTTTTTGTAATTGTGATGATCAATGAAATGGGCTCCGTTTTGTTTATTTGTTGTTAATTCATCCATTTTTTAAGATTTCATTGACTAATTAAATTTAAATCCCTAAATCAAATCATGCATGTTATTGTCATATATGGCTATAACTATGAGTAATGAGTTTGTGTTGTTATCACTTGTTAATGACTCAGTACAAAACCCTAATGCTCTTTTAAAATGGTGCGTTTAACTATTAAATATTGGAAAGTGTAACAGCCGTCTGACAATTAATGCACTGTCCAACACTTTCTTTATTGTTCTTTTTCAAGACACCAATAAATTACACTTCACAAACTTCTACTATCTCTGTTTTCACCAAAAAATTTGCCCTGTATATCTTTCCTTTCCAAACCTTATTCATCGTTGAGAGATTTGGACACCATGGATCACAAGAAGACACCAATAGTGATCAAGAGGAATAAATCATAGAGCATTTGGATCCTTCCAGGCCAAGACAGGATTGTGAGTATCTATCAGTTTTTCCATGGTTTGAATTTCTCATTTTCATATTTCCTTTTCCATAATTGGGATGATATTTCAATACTTATTATGTTTTAGGAATTTAAGAGAATTTGTATTCCAACATTTACAAATTTTGGGAGTATTTCTCATTCTATATCTTATGTTATTCTTGTTTGTAATTTTTTCCAGAGAATTCCTCTCTATGTTACACTAAATCTGGGCAGACCATTTAATGAATTTGTAACACTATCAGCACATAGATTAATATGCCATTCTTTATATGTGAGAGTTGTTTTCGATGATAAAGATGGTAGATTCATGTATTTTCGAGATGGTAATCCAGAAATGATAAAGTGGTACAAGATGAAGCCATTATGGCGTATCAAATTTGATGTCCTGAATTTTAATTTTATTCGGATGGTGATTTGTATGGGAAATGGTCACGAGATTAATTATGGATATCCCCCTCCATATCCATGGCTTCCACCTATTATGGAACTTTTAGGTATTGAAGAAGTAGAAGAGGAATATGAGCAAGAACACGAAACTCAGCAAGGAGATGATGACATTTCTGAAGAAATTTCATATCACTCTTAACAATCAAATTGTTGTAAGTGTAATTAATAATCTGATTGTAAGGCCTGATTTTGATGAAAATTTATACCTTCTGAAATAATCCCAATTATTTTATGTCTGTTAATGTGCAGTACTAATCAAAGAAGTTGAACTAGTGTCGGAGCCTCTAGCATTTAAAGTCACCATGGATATAATTGATTGGAAGTATAAAGTGGTGAGTTTGTATAAACCATATGCATTCCATTTGATTTTGTTAATACATCATCATACTGCTCATCAAAATGTAAATGAGTAGCTTTCATGTGAATTAATTTCTAAAGAATCAAATTTTTTCTTCATTCATTCAACCCATTTAGGATATACCTTTGCCTGATTGTAATTTTTAGGCTCTTGAATTTGTGTCTAGTATTAGAATTGGTTCTGAATAGGTAACAACATGTTGAAATTTGGAATTGACAATTTGTATTTTGAGTTTCTTATTGAGGTTATTCTCAGTTTATACCTATAGATTCTTGTTTTCTACAAATGATTTTCCACCCTATTATCATGCTTATTGCTATTATATTTACAAAAAAAATCAAGATCTTCTACCCATCTAGGTTTGCTTTTATTTCTGGCACTTTTCATAACTGGTTCAGTGAGATTTTGATTTGTGTCTAGTATTAGAATTGGTTCTAAATGGGTAAAAACATGTTGAAATTTAGAATTGACAATTTGTATTCTGAGTTTCTTATTGAGGTTATTCTCAGTTTACACCTTCTTATTTTGTATTTGCTATTAAATTGAATGAATTGTTTGACAGATCATACCAATGGACATCGCTAAAAGACATTTTGGTTTCAAGCCATTAAAGGCGAGGCTGCTTGACCTTGAAAAGAAAAAGCACTGGAAGGTTGAATATGTTTCCAGGTTCAATGGTCGTGGTAAGATTACAAAGGCAAGGATTGAAAACAGTTGGGTGAAATTTGTGAAAGATCAAAACTTGGAGCTCAATGATGAAGTAGAATTCCTTTTGGCAAACAAAGATCCCATGACATTCCATACAACCATTAGAAAGGCTTAACCAATGCTTATACATAAAAGTTTTAAATTATTTTTTCAATAATTTAATTTGTAGAACTTTTCTCTCTTAATTATTATTTTTTATCTAATTATATATACTTTATTGTACATTACAACTTGATATATGCTTTTATGTGGCATGTAACTTTTAACTAGGAACATGCATCTTATGCCTGCAATTTGTGAAGCTAAAACTTTGATATGTTTTATTACCTAAGTATGATATCTATCAAGGGAAAAGCATCCAAAGTTAGTATTTTAGTTGATGGTATTTTTAATGCCTTACTTTAATCTTGTCAAAAATAAAATTGCATTTTTAGAAAATTTTGATGCAATTCATGAAAGAATGTCATACTTGAATGTTGAATCTGTTTTGGAAAAATAACTTCAAATATATGTAAAGGCCAAGATAAAAACAAGAGCAATATAGAAAACAACTTACCAACCTTACAAATCCACAATTACAAAAATATATCAAACTCAATATGCACTTATTGAAGCTTTAATTCATTGATCCAACTCAAGGCTTCCCTTGAGCTCATAGCTTCTGCCATCTTTGCACACATAGAAGCATGCTCCTCTGAAAATCTTCTAGCATCAATAATCCAATTCCTTAGTGGTTTTTGCCATTGCTTTATTCTCTCCCTGGTTCTTGCATTAGTCCGAGCATGGAGAAGTTCCTGTGCAGCAAGCCATTGATCTAAATACACTTAAGCTCCACCTGATATAGCTGTTAGTATTTTCCACTTATTACGCCAAACTATACCATTCATGTTGGCCCATATGCACCAAATAATCATAGCCACCATTGCTCTTTCCTTAGCATCACATTTTTCAAACATTTTAGCTAGCCAAGTCAAGAAATCATTGGTGTTCCGTCTCAGAAAACCAACAGAGGAGGAAAGCTAGCATTATTGAGCCACCGGATATTCTACAAACACATGGAGTGCAATTTCACAGTTCCTTAAACTAGATTGGTGTTCCCTCTCACAAAACCAACAGAGGAGGAAAGCTAGCATTGTTAAGCCATCGGATATTCTACAAACACATGGTCATTAGCTCGATTGCACATTGGATAATTATCATTCACATCCACTCTTTTCTGAACCAAGGAATTATACAAAGGCAAACAATTTGTACACACACATTATAACAATAAATGATAGTAATGAAATCAGAAAACTTATTAGGACTAATTGTTTTACCAAATCAGTTTGCAAATGTGTTTGTGTTTCTCTGATGATATGCTGATTATGTACCTAAAAGGTGTTTTGATCTAGTTGGGTGTCATTCCATAACAAAACGCCACAATTCATATAGTAAATTGCAATAGATTTTATGTTTGCAACTACATCATCTTCATTTTACTCAACAGTGCAATAAGGGCAATAAAAAAATACTCAATGAACAAAATGCCATAAATTTTTTTATTCCATTATCAACAAGCTGAGGTGAAAATTAGATACAAAAATTAAAAGTTACATTGGTTTGCTGAATTTTGCGTTCCATATAGAAGACCACATATGAATCCAAGGAGAAAATTCTGGTAACCCCTTTGATTAATTTCAATCTCCTCTCTGATCAAAGAATCATATGCTTCTTCCTCCATTTTGTGTTCGTCTTCCTCCCCTTTGTGTTGTCGAGTCTCCTTGTAACCAGAAGTAAAGCAATTAGAGACAACACTAGAGCTTTCTTCTCCATGAGAATTCATATAACAATTGTAAGCATCAATAGCCTCTTCAATAGAATCAAACGACCTGTACACGCTTTTGCTCACTCCAATTACAAGCGGTTCACATTGTTCCCATGATGAGTATATACCAGAACATTTACCTCTGAACACAACATAAAATTTTGACGCCTTAGATTTTACTCTATTCTTCTCCTTCATCTTCCCGTTGCAAAATCAAAGCGAAGATGTTACAAATTATAGTGGTAATACCAGAGAGAATCCCGTGGCTTATCAAAAGTCCAGTGTTTATATAATAAGAGAGAGAATTCAATTTAGGGATGAAGACGAGAGAGAATTCAATTTAAGGTTAAATACAATTTAATTGAAGAGAGATGATGAAAATTTAATATTAATTGAAGAAAGATAATGAACTTTGAATTCATATTGAAAAGAGAGAATGAAATTTGAATAATAATTGAAGAGAGAATGAAATTTGAATTCAGATTGAAGAGAGATAATGAAATTTGAATAATAATTGAAGAGAGAGAATGAAATTTGAATAATAATTGAAGAAAGAGAATGAAATTTTAATTTTAATTGTAGAGAGAGAATGAAAAATTCAAAAAGTTTTCAATTCCAATGAAAAAAGGAAAATTATAAATACAATCCTATCAAATATTCTTAATTATTGATAGATCCTTCTTGATTTAGATCAACTGATCTACCAACCATTTTGTTTTGAGAATATACAAGTACTACAACTTTCCACTAATAAGGATAAAATGGACAAATATCTATATCTATTTTTAGAATAGACATGCATTTTGGAACATTCTAAAAAAAAAATGAACAACTTTTTTGAGACGGAGAGAGTAATATATTCTACAAAATTTAAATAAATATTTATAAAAATTAAGAAATTAAAAATTATTATTTTTACTTGAATAAATTGAGCAAGTAAAAAATAATTACAGAGGAAAAATAAAACAAAAATTTTATGAAAAGAAATATTATTTCTTGCCCGAGTAACAAGCTTATTTTCACATTCACATTCTTTTTTAAATATAACAATTTATGTAAAAATTATTACTATTATTATTTAAGCCACATATTAATTAAAATTCAAGTTATTTCTAAAAAAAAATTCAAGTTCAATTTATCTTTAGTATTTATCAATATAAAATCATGATTTTGAATTAAATGAAAACAATTCTTATTTTTATTCTAAATATGCTCTATTTATAAAATTACAAACAAAAATCAACTTTTATTTTATATAAAATACACGTATTTATATATATATATATATATATATATATATAAAATACAAGTTCCTAAATTAGCTGAGATTAGGGAAAAAAAAGTTTGGTGTGTTTGCACCATATATTTTTCAATCCAAATTCATTGAAACCCAAGTAAAAGCCCAGTCCAAATTAATTAATTTGATTACATCTAATTAATTAATTTATGATTATAAATTAATTATTTGGGTTGGTTCAAAGTTAATGGGACAAGAATATGACACATGATTGAAGCTAAGTGGACATTATTCTGGAACTGATAGACGGTTAAAAGTCACGTTCCGTAATATATGGCACTCTATGACTAACTAAGGAAGTGTAGCTCTAAGGTGGAGAAGTGACACAACACTGAACATGGCAGTTATGTCAAGTCAAGTATAAAAGCAAGAGTTAAAGAAAAAAAGAGGAATCAATCATCAATCAATAGAACCAATCAATTTCCAATACAAATTTAAGAACAATTTCAATATTTTCTCTGTATATTTCTTTACATTTCAAAGCATTGTATTTACATTTTCTTGTAACATTTCCAATTTCCAAGCTTTCAATACCTGTAAATGCAACACAATTTCAATTCAATGTAATGCACTTCAATTCCTTTCAACTTAGCTTAATTATTTAGCTTGTTTTCTTTCCAAGTTCATTCAATTTCTAGACTTAAATACATTCAATAATTTGGTGCTAATAGAATTTCAGCATTAACTGTCAAAGAGAGCTGAGAATCTACAATTTTATGATAGAAGTTAGGCTCAATTTACATTGGTTTGTGTACCTAAACATGTGGCATGCTCTAAATAATTTCAAAGCAAACATAATTTTTGGCACGCTCGGTGGGACAAGGTTCTACATGGCACCAAAGAACAAATAATTTTAGTGAAAAGAAATCATGGTGTTTCCGGATGCCAAAGTTGCTGCTGAGGAAGCATGACATGAAATGGATGTTCATTATCAGTGGAGTTTTACATCATGCGAGTACTATGTTGACTATAATGATGTGTATCTAGATGCATGTCATGATGAAAATTATGGTACTTATGAAGAATGAAATTATTTTCCACAAAAAGAAACTCTTCATCAATAGACATTAACATTTCCAACATGCCCTGTTATTGTTGGAGATCAAGGTAATGTTATTTCACATGCTCAATTATATATTGATGTTTTCAAGTCTCTACAGATAAACTCATGATTTATACCAAGAGAGTGGAAGAGATGAATAATTTGATAGAGGAGGTGAGGCAACAACAACTTTCCAAACAAGTCTCCATTCAAATTCAACAAAATTATAAGGATAATGGCAAAAATATTGCTCCAAGGCCTCTTGCATAAGGTTTATCAATACTCAGGGGGCATTCCCTAGGAGTTCATCAAAAAATTTCCAAAGATATTCCTTAGGAGCAATGTTCAATTTTTAACCAAAAGAGGATAACAAAGGAAAAGTCCTTAGGGGTCCAGCCCAAGTCCTTAGTTCTCCGACCTGGGAAGGTCTTTTGGCAAGTATGGATACCAAAGAAATTGCTGGTACCTAAAAAGGAAGTGAAACGTGAAAGAAAACCCTTGGTGCTCCCTCAGACCAAAAATTTTCAGCATGGCGGTCCAAGGTTCTATAGGAACCAGTCAAGGTTCATAATTCCTCCTATGGTTCCCCCAAGTTGGCAATGGCATAAAGTTCAACAAAAGAAGTTGAATGAGCTACTGACTAGAACTCAAAAGAGGAGGCTTCAAAGACAAAGAGCCAAGAAAAGGAAGCAAAAGGAGTCTGAAGCGCTGTCTAAAGAAACAAAGTATAAACTTGAAAGAAAATTTATGAAGAAACCTAAGGCAGTTGATAGTCCATATGCAACAAATCATATTATGGAACAAAGTTTCATGATAGGAGGTATTCTAGTGCCTTTTAAGTAAGGGACTCGGAGGGCACCATGTCATTCCTATGTGAAAAGTCAATAATCTTGTTTTAAAGTCTTTGGAGATCAAAGAAAGGTAGTACTAAAAGAATGTCTCATCTCCATTAAAGAACCTATGTCAACATTCACTAGGGAGATAACTAAAATTTGTGGATTTCACCTGTGGAAATCACATTTGGCACTAAAATTTTTCTATTTAGTTTCCTTATTTTTAGTTTTGTTGCCAATTGTTGTGTTTTATTGGAAAATTCTTAAATTTAGTCAAATTTTAGTATGTTGCCTACCTTGTTTTACTTTTATCTTTATGTGGAAAAGAGAATTCATACTTAAGAGAACCATACAAAAAATACATGAATATATACATAAAGAAATAATTTTCCATTGTATAGGAAATGGAGAAAAACAAGCAAAAGTGGTATTATAGGCTGATCCCACAACCTCCAAACTGTAGTTCTTAGATGTTTATTTAGTTTTCCTTGTAAATATTATTTCTTTTATGTAGTTTTTGTTTATTTCTAGTTTTTCTTTATTGTTAAGTTGGCTACTAAGCCACTTAATATATATATATATATATATATATATATATATATATATATATATATCAAATCAATAAAAGGTAGGCTTGATGGCCACTTTTCTAAGTCTTGGAGATTAGTCTTGGTTTATTTCTCTATGTTTCTAATTTTGCTAGGGGAAAAATTCTGGAAGAAAGGGAGTCCAGCGTGGTTAGAATATGGGGATCTGAGGAAAACAGGGAAAAATATATGCAGGAATCCAATGCAAAAACCATCAAGAATGGTTGCATGATGCAATAGAATGGCTGTAAGTGAAAAGTGTGTTTTGTAGAGTGTTAATGGTTACATGATGGTATAGGACTTTTTAAGCCGTGGTTCAAAATATAAACCACCACAACACAGACACAACAAACAAACACAAGACATAACCAAAATCCATTTCAATTTAATTAAATATAAAGTAGGCTCATTGCCACTTTATCAAATCCAATTCAATGTACCTGTGCACAGAAATATACCAATCATCTCAGTTCAAATTCTGAAAGTAGGCATCAATGCCACTTTCTAATCTAAAGTTACAGTACTTGTGCATAATAGTGGAGGAAATATCCAAAGATCCATCAACAAACAGTGCTAGTAACAATATCTCAGGAAGAATTGGGCCAAGAAATCATACCAAAGGAGCTAAAGCTCCAAATGGGGGAGCCAAAACATAAGCTATCTTGCTCTATATGGTACAGAGGCAATCTCTAGAAAGAATGATGGATCAAAGCAAGAGTTGTGCCTAATTTTGGGAATGAACTCTGAAACTGTCTGAGTTTTCTTATAGCTTGGCATATTGAGAGAGGCTTAAAGGAAGTGTAGCCATGACAATGCTTGCAAAAGAAGTCAGCATTAACTAAGGTATACTTTATCATTTTCAAATTTAAATCATACTGTTAAATTTTGAAAAAAACAAAATAATTAAAAGAAATTAATTAAAAGTCTTGGAGAAGAGGTCTAAGGGCCTTTTCCTAAAATTCTTGTATCCTAATCTAGGGATCCCTAACTAAAATTTTGTTCATTCAATATCATTAAAAAGCCTAGGCTGAAAATTTCATATAAATTTTTAGGCCAAAGACTTTACTTCCTGTGTTCATTCAAGTTTTTCCCAAAATCAACCAAAAAGCTAAACAAAAGTCCCAAAAATCATAAAAGCACAGCTTGCTTATTTTTCTTTCTGGATTTGGCCTGGTAATAATGAAAATTTGCTTAAGTACTATGAATGAATGCATGATTTGGCAAAGCTGTGAGTAAAACAAAGGATGAGCTAAATACAAGTAAGGGAGAATTCTTAAATTTTTCAGTACTGTAGCTTAGCTTAATCAGAGAGTGCCAAAGAGAATTTGAAAATTTTTCTACAAAAATGCAACATACTTAAGAGCTTCGCCAAAAATCTATTTCATAATGAAAACAACCTTACCAAGCCAATGTCGTTTAACTCTCTCATCAAATTCTCAAATCTTACTACCCAAAAATCAAGCTCAAGTGTCACGACCCGTCTTTGAGTCACAACTGTCCTAAGGCATAGGGAGACATAAGATTACCTAAACCCGTAAAACCCTTTACTACTTATTATTAGATGCCATTAATTACCAAGTTATCATTACCCCATAATCGAAACCATATTTACTATTTCTTAACATCCAATATTACATTAAACATTTATGACATATTCAATTGTCTACTTAACACCATTTACATACTTATACTTTGAATTCCATTTTCTATCAATTTTAGCGCAGTTGACTTTTAATATCTTAATGCTTGGACTGTAGCATCATTATATTATATCACATATCATGCAGGAAAAATTCTAATTACTACATTATTACAGACTTTAAAATTCATGGAGCTCTAGAGTGAAACTTTTGAATATACATCCATATTCAAACTTCAAAATTCATGGAGCTCTAGAGTGAAACTTCTGAATATACATCCATACCATATAATCAAAATAGCAGAGCAATTCCCAAGTGAAATCTAGAACTTGGAATTTACCTTGCTGGCCTATCGACCGATCCTGAAAAATAAATAATAACTAATGAATGAGACAGAACTCAGTGAGTACATAATACAGAATAAACAATATTTGAACAAATAATAATGGTTCCCTTTTTAGACAACTACGATGTTAATCAAAATTAGTCTTATGAATCAATTTTCATATTTATAGCAATAATATATCTTTTAGCAGAAATCATCCACTTTCTTGGAAACGGTGTGTTTCCCCCATAATCAACGAGTGGCGGCTTACGCCTTGCTCACTCTCACATGCCTAGTCACACGTACAACT
>CATKHJ010603375.1:0-20644 GCA_949750685.1 Vernicia montana
GTATTTAATAGAAATTTTTTAAAATTATAATTACCAAAATTAGAAACTCATAAAAAAAAAGAATCGTATTTTTTTTCAATAAAAAAAAGAAGAATATTTATTTTTCTTATTACCCATATAATTATTTTCCAGCAAAAAAAATCACGATTTTTATAATTGGTAATTTAGTGGTCCCCTCTCATTTTTTTCTCTCCTTAAATGCAGTTGGTCTCCCCCTCTTTTTTCTCCTTAATTATAGTTGATACCCCTTGGTCCACAATACTACATGGACCTGGGTCCATAATGTAATTTACCTAAATTAAATAATATATACTAGTGCTAGTTATTAATGAGTCTACTACTACTAATTAATTTTTTTTAAGTAATTACCAATGTTGTCAGAACCGGAACGGACTGGCCAGTCCGACCGGAAAAATCGGGAACCGGAGGTCAGATCGGTTCGGTTCTAGTCCGGTTCGGTTTTTTACTGGTTTTTGTGTGTGTGTGTGTGTGTGTGTGTGTGTGTGTGTGTGTTTGGATATTAAAAAAAAAATTGGATTAAAAAAATTAAAATCTATGATTGGAAAATTCAAGTAGGCACATGCCAACCTATTTTGGTTCGACATTCGTGTACGCAGATCGCGCGCTCACACGTTGAACCTAAGCCCAATACCATGGATTTGCACCCTCCGGTTCATTACTTACTCTAATAACGTTTATTAATTTTAATTATATGTATATTATATTTTTTAACATATAAATAATAAATATATTAATTTATTTAAAATTTCGGTTCGACCCCGGTTCGACCTTTAACCCGTGACCCTCTGCCTTCACCGGTTCTAAGATCGGGCCGGGTTTGAAAACATTGGTAATTACTAATTAATTATTATTAATACTAAATAGTAATTAGTAATAATAAATTACTAATTATATACATACTTCTTAAATGTTATAACTTATAAGTATAACTTATAATATATACTTTATAGTTAAATACTTAATAAACATGATTTTTATATTTTATAAGTTAATATGTTATATATAATTATTGTTTTATTAATTAGCAATTATATATGATATAGTAACTTAGCAATTTAGATATAATTATTAATTAATATTCAATAATTCATAACTTTTTATTTTTCAATCACATATAATTAATGAATTATATAAATTATTATTAAAAAAAACATATATTTACATATATATATATATTATTATTGTCACATATAAAATATATGAAGACATATAAAAAATATATAAAAATTCATATTTTAATTAATAAATTAATTCGAATATTTAAATTTTCGGTACAATTCAAATTAGTACAATTTGAGATGAATCTCGATTCAAATTAAGATAAAGATTTGGAATCGTTTTATTAATATTATCCAATTTGACGAATTTTTTGATTTCTTTAATTTTTTAAAATAAATGGTTCGGGGGATGTAGGCTCCATATACCCCTAGCTTGAATAACACAACTGTCTCTCTAATTTGAAAGGTGACACAAGTCAAAATTATCAAAGATCCTAAGGCCTATTACCTTGCGCGTAGTCTTTTACAGTCTGTTTGGTATACAAAATTGTTTAACTAAGTCATAGTATTAGTAAATAACATTATATTTGCTACGTATGATTCATATTGGGCTTAATAATCCCAAAAACTTAGCTAACCCATGAGATAGGTGTTATCTAAAACCTGGCCCCTCATGTCTTTAGTAAGCCTTATCTAGTGGGATTACTAATCACATCATTTATGACACTTTATTTTTAAAAATAGTTTAATTTTTTATTCCATTTATTAATTTATCATACCAAATATAGAATTATAAAAGTAGGATTACTTAATACTATAGATTAAAATTTTTGAAGCAAATAAAATTTAAGATAAGTAATCATATGGTTTAATTAAACCTAAAATTTAAACTAATAATAAGAATTACGAATTGGTAAACCAAACAGAATGTTACAGTATTATTTCTAAAATCTTATAGGCTTCGAAAAGTAATCCCACGAGGCCCAAAGCACTTTTAAATGAAGGGTTTAGGTACTTGCCCTACCTTAACTTCTATTAAAGGAAGGTTGAAGTCTCTCTATCTCAACTTCGATCAAACTTTGAAAATATATATTTTATACTATTTTTATATATTTTATAGATATAAAAAAATTCATATCAATAAAATTATAATATATATTATTACACCATATTAATTTTTTTTCTTCAAATATTGACAAAATAATGTTGAAAACATGTGATATATATATATATATATACATTTAATTAATGATAACATATAAAATCATATTCCTACCTAATGATAATATTTGAAATATGACTTTTAATAATATAAAATAACTAAATAGTGTACCGAGTACACATGAAAATAGTACATTCTTTTTTATATTCAAGTGTGTGTGTGAATATAAAAAAGAATGTACTATTTTCATGTGTACTCAGTACACTATTTAATTATTTTATATTATTAAAAGTCATATTTCAAATATTATCATTAAGTAGGAATATGATTTTATATGTTATCATTAATTATATATATATATATATATATATATATGTGTGTGTGTGTGTGTGTGTGTGTGTGTGTGTGTGTGGAGGTCACAATCACCTATATGTGAGCATTGACAGAAAGGAAGGGGACCAAGGGGCCATGGCACCCTAACTTTAAAATCTAAAATTTTTTAGTGTATAAATTTTTAAAATTTGGCTATATGTTATATTTGACCCTTTTTATTTTATATGAAAATTTTTCTTAAATGTATAGAAGTTGATTTATTTATATATATTACCTTAATATAAATTATGATATAAAATATTTGGTCCCTTATAAATTTTTTTTGGCTTCGTCATTGTATGTGAGTGTAAGGTATATTATTTTAATATTATTGAATTCCCTGAATAATCTTAATTAAATTAAAATAAATTTAAAAAAAATGAAAGAAAGAGAACTTAAGGGATGTTGGACCTATTGAAAGATATATAAAAAGAAAATAGAGATAAAAAAAAGTTGTTTTGTCTTTTACTCACAGAAAAGGAGAGAGATTTTTTAAACAGCACATTAAATATACAAAATAATTATTCTTCTCAAATATTTAAAAAATAAAAAATAAAATCAATATATATTATAGAGAAATCATTTAATTAATAAAATCAAATTAATTTAAAAAATCGTAAAAATAAAGATATGTTTACAAAATTATTTTTCAATAATAATAAAAAAAAAAATCATAGAACAAAATCCTCCCTAATACAAAGTTTAAAAAAAAATGTCATTAGACATTTCACAAGAATATTTATATTAATACAAATTGCAAATGTATCAAAAATGTATTTAATAATAGCATAGAAACAAAAATAATATAAGAATTATTAATTATATGATTTAAAAAGTATAAGTCAAAACAAAAAAAATAATACTATAATAATGACACAATTATTATAAACAGCATAAGAAAATTCCACATCAAACAATAGTTATAATTTTTTTTTTTTACAATAATTACAATAATAATGACACAATAATTACAAGTTTGATGTGGACTACTCTATATGCATCCAAAAACCATGCTTAATTCATTGCAAGGAAATGGGCCAAATGCATATTGAGGACTTATACGAAATATTTTATTTTATGTTTTATTTTATTCAATTGGATATAAAATTTTTATTTTCGAAATAAATTATCCCTTTTTAATAATAAAATACTGTATAAGTTATTGATAATTTAAAAATATTATTATTTTTTTATTTTTAATATTTTAATATTTGAATGAATTTTTAAATTAAAATCATTAGAATATAAATAAAGATATAAAAATCGTGAAAATCCTACATTGATTAAAAATGAAAACCTTATGGACTTAATATAAAAATGAGTTCTCCAATCTTTATACTTAGTTTTTAAGATTGGTTCTCCAATCAGAGCGACAATCGATCCCAAACTCGAAGTATGGATGAACTAATATACCCAAGTGAACCCGTACGCTTGCAAAAGAATAGAGTTGACTCACTTTTGTCACCACCTGCTTGTCAAGTGACAATTGAGTTTAAGAAAAAAATACTCAATTGCCACTTGAGGAGAGAGTATTAGAATATAAATAAAAATGTGGTTTTTAGTAGCTAGCTTTTAAAGTTGATTATTCCAAATCTATACTAAAATTCTACATTTACAAAAAGGTTAAACCTTAAAAAAAAAAAAAAAAAATCACATCTCTTTTTATTTTAAAAGAAACTCTTAAATGAGAGAGAGAGAGAGAACATTTTTGTGATTTTATGGAAAAAAAAAAATCTCCTTCAATAGCCCATATAATCAAGGAATAAAATATTGATTAAAAACTTCTCTATTCTCATTTTAGTCTCTCAACAATCAAATTAAGAGAATGATCAAATTAGATGGAAATATAAGACATTGTAGTCATTTTCAAATTTTTTATTTTTTGTCTTTAATGATGATTTTACAATTTTTTTTTTCATTGCATTCTCTTAATTTTTTGACTATTCATATTTCTGACTATTTATATTTTGAGAAAAATAAATAGAGAGAAGATGATATTTAGAAAGATAATTATTAATAATTTTTTCTTTGTTAATAATTTATATAATATTTTATTATTACAAGAGGTGATTTGTTTCAAAAATAAACGTTATGTATTCAATTAAATAAAATAAAATATGAAGACGCTAATTGTACATTTCATTATAGTACATACAACTGCCTCTAAAATGCATTAGGCCAAGTAAATGCCAAAAAAGAAAAAACTTCAAAGAATAACCCATAAAACTAATATTTTCATTGGGCTCTGTCTACTTTATTTATTTATTTATTTTTTTGCCAAATGGGCTCTTTGTACTTGATGGCTTTCAATTATTGGATTTAGGTTTTGCTTCTATGACTGATTGCAATCACCAGAAAGAAAAACCCTAATCTTTTGATTCCCAATTAAGCCAACAGATTATGTATCATGTAAATTTCTCCTTCAGTTTGGCCTTCCTTTCTTTCTTTCTTTTCCCCCTTGAGATGACATTTTACTTGACCTAATGGATAAGTTAAACCGCTAAATATCATTTTTTTTATGGATTGGAGAGATATTTCAACCTGAATCTATAACTCAGATTGTATATGCATTTATTGCTTGGCTATGCAAAGGTGTGCAAATAACTAAATATCATTATTTCTCCATTCTCTTAAATCTTGATCCATCTATTTAGATGAATTGTAAATGTGACCCTTGTCTTTAGATAAATGAAAATATTGCTCATAATTCTTCTTCCCAATCCCAATCTCTCGTTTTCCTTTTCTCCAACTTTCCTTCTAACCAAACATAACTATTGCACAAATTTACAGGAGAGAAACTCAGAAAGGCCACAAGGTCGAAATGGTGCTAGATAATTATATCAACACATTAGAAGAGAATACATTAAACTAATCCGCCTAACAGGACATACATCCAGTCCCTGAGCCAGTCCCCACAGAGACAAACAATAAAAATTAGCACTTGGACATACATCTGAACAAACCTACACAATGATTCTGCAGCAAAAACAACTTCAGCAGCAAAAACAACTTCAGCATCAAAAGTCAGCAGCTGCAAACAAAACTTTACAATAGCCATTCTCTCTTTCTTTCATTGCAATTTGATTCGATCAAGACTCTCAGATACCATTCTCATCCTAGGACGCACCTCTGGATCTAACTCGGTGCAATTTAGTGCAATATGAAACACTGCAAGAACTTGTTTCTTTGCATAAACCTCACTCAATAATGCAGGGTCTATAATCTCAGACAACGGACATTCTTCTCGAAAAACCTTCCTAACAAGACTTTCTAGTCCCTTCCCATCATTTTCAGGTCCAGCATCAGGTAACCGACCTGTTAAAAGCTCCATCAGTATGATTCCGAAAGAGTACACATCACATTTCTGACTGAACTTGCTGCTGAATACTTGAGCCTCCGGTGCCAAGTAAGTATTAGAGGGAGCAGAAATTTTTGAACCCATTGTAGAGGTTACAATGTTTTGGTTCAAATACTGCTTTTTGGATGCTGAAGTTGTGAATTTGGAGGTGCCTGAGACAAGACGGACAAGTCCAAAACTTGAGATACAAGGCTGGATTTCATCATCAAGAAGGATTTTTGTTGATTTTAAGTTTCCATGAACATATTTTCTTGGGCTGTATTCATGTATATACATTAAACCCCTGGCAGTTCCTTGAGCAATTTTCAATCTTGCTGCCCATGAGAGAGGTGGCAAAGTATTGGAAGGTCCTCCTGCAATGATTATAACATTATAGAAAAAAGGTTAACAACCATAAAAGGTTCAAAAAGGAAACACTAATAACAAATGTTACTGCATAAATGAATCTATAGGAAAACTACATTTGCATTTTCATATTTCAGTCGTCATAGCTCCTATTGTGCATGTTTTTTATTTTTTGTTTTTTGTTTTGGTTCATTGGATAAGTTACATAAGGGGCAACTTCCCTCCTCTAGTAAACCTTCATGCACCCAAACACCTGTTGACAGAGAATCCAAGTCTTAACCATTGAGACATCTCCTTGGGGACTCGTGCAATTTTGAAAATGACGATAAGACAAATACTTATGCTCATTGCTCAGTGGTCCATTTTTGGATCAACATCATGGAAAACCCAGTTTTTGGCATTCACTCTTGAGGGGTCTATTTAAAAAAAATTTACTAGGTCTTGTATTTATTTTTGGAAGAGCTTAGCTGTGGTTTATTGAGTGGACCACAAAATTCAGAATGGAAAAGTAGGAATTATTCTTGTCCTTGATGAAACCACATGTGAGACAAATACTAAAAATCTCTGTAGGGAAGAAAACAAAGGGAAATATGTCACAGAACTTATTACTGGAGCAAAGAAGAAAATACTAACCCAATGAAGACAAGACTAACATTCCAAAAGGCCTAAACAAATTTCTACAATTATAATCATCTAAAAGGACTTGGAAAATAGTGATTAGTGAATAAGCCTGTATTAATAAATAGGATCAGGAATAATGTTATTTTCTGGAGGACTATAGAAATATTAATCTAAATATATTCCTCCTCTTCTATGCCTAAGATAAAGTATAGGGGTGGGGGGCTCACATTTTCTTCTCTCTCAACTTTTTCAGTCTCTGGACCAGCTCTGACATAGCGTTGGAGGGTCCCCTTCAAGAGTTTGTTTTGCAAGTCTCACTAGCTAAAATGAATCATGGGACTCTCCTATCTATGAGAGCGACTTGGTGGTTTCTAAATGACAATACATCAAAATTTATGAAAATATACATTAGTCACATTACCACCATTCAACTTATGTGAATATTGGAAATGTTCATTCTTGTGGATTTACATCTCCTAGACATAAATATTAATAAATATCAAATTCAGCTTAACAATGAAAATGAAATTTGAGATTGACAGTAAGTTAAAAGTTATTATTATATCAGCTTGAAATTTTGGTTCCGTGAGAGTTCAATGTTTGAAATAACTATTTCATGAACTTAGCTATTTCATTCAACGAACCAATGAGTGCACCAGCATAGTAGAGACTATTCGCTAAAAGAAAACAACAAAAACTGAGATGGCACGAGACCAATACCCAGCTATATATAACAGAGAGAGAGAGAGAGAGGTGGGTACGTAATGCTAACACTAATAACTAATAACTGACTCATCAAATCGGTGTTGAATCCCCTGCAGGAAGTAGAGAATGTCAAGTAGGCTACTCTATAACCGGCCAAAAACCCGCCATACAAATCATTTGGAGCTTGTTTGATTCGCGGAATGAAAATATTGTTTTCATTATCAAGGCTCGTTTGGTCCACAGTATAAAATTAGATAACAATAAAATAATTATTTCTTGCTCTTTTTAAAATTTATCTTTTTATATATATTCAAAATTTATTACATTCTGCAATTAAATTTGAATAAAATTGAAAATAACTATTTCACCTTAAATAATTATTTTATTCTCATTACATCTCATACTAATTCATCCAAACCAAACCAACCCTAAAATTTCATAGAAATGAGATTATCAAGTTCGAGTTCATGACCTCTTGTATGTAAAATAGATACTTATTATTATATCATATATAATAAGTTATTAGACTTTTAAATAATTTCATGACAGTACTTATATTATTTAACACTTAAAATTTAATTTTTAAAATTTTTAACATTATTTTCAAGGGGAAAGTAAAGTACTTTATGATTTAATGTTTATTTTAAATGGGATTGAGGTTTTTTTTTTAACACTTTAGTACCTTGTATTTCTCACTATTAAATACTTTACTGTCAATTCATTAACGCCGTTTATCTATTTACGCCGTTTATTTTTATTGAAGTGATAAATTTTTCGTAATAAAAAATTATTTTCGTAAAACCCACAAGATATTAAAGAGTCAGAAAAATAAATCACAAGGTAATTTATCATACTTTTTCTAAAAAAAATTTGGTATGAAAAATTTTGCTATATCAGCAAAATAAACGACGTTAATTGATTGGCATTAAAATATTTAATAATGACAAATATAAAATATTAAAGTGTCAAAAAAAAAAATTTTTCAATTTCCATTTAAAATAATCATCAAATCACAAAATATTTTACTTTACTTTTTCCAATTTTCAATTTTTCTAAACAGATAATTGACTTTATTTATTCAATCTGTGGGCATTACTAACTGTATTTTATTTCAACCAAACAAAAGAACAAAAAGTATAATTCACAATTTTTTTTTTATTTGATGTAATGAAAAAAAAAAAAATTAGAGACAGAGAGAAGAATATTACCATGCAGCGCAGTGTACAAGCTCCCATTACGTATGAAATCAGATACCAGCAACTTCTCATCATCAGCATAGTAATAAGCTCTCAACCGCACGATATTAGGATGGTGAACCTTACCAATAGCCTCTACCTCAGACTCAAACTCCTTGAACCTCCACGTCGCATCACCCTCATTCAATCTCCTCACTGCAACAACAGTAGGCGCTACCGTACCAGATCCTCTCCCTCCCACCACTACTTTGTAGACTATTCCACTCCTACTCTTTCCCACCACGTAAGCCGATGCCCTTAACAAATCCTCTAATTCCAAATTAAACCCCTCGTCTATTACTACGAATTTACCATTTTGACCCTCCTCGTTAACAACTTTATTATTCCCAGTATTCTCTTCTTTTCCCATCTTGCCCTTCCCATCAGAACCCCGTTTCCTCCGAAACAGCCACACCGCCACCGAAACGGCGCCGATCAACGCCGAAACGCCCGAAATTAAAGGAACTGCCACCGAACCATTTCTCGCCTTCTGTTTATCTTCAGTTCCGGTGCCAAAACCAGAGTTAGAGTCTCTTGGGTTTTCAGGATTTTCTGGGTTTTCACTACTGGTAGTAATGTTTGTAGCTTCTGGACATGTAGTCTGCAATGGAAACCCACAGAGACGGGGGTTTCCCGAAAATGCAGTGGGTCCCTGGTTCACCAGTGACCCCACTAAAGGCACTTTCCCGCTAAGATTATTATGCCTCAAATCTAGATTCACCATCACCGGAAGTTTTCCGTACGATTCCGGAATCTCACCGGAAAATGCATTATAAGACAAATTAAGAGTTCCGGTGAGACTTTCGATCTCAACGAGAAATTCAGGGAGAGACCCATTAAGAAAATTTGAAGATAAATCCAAATGGGTTAGAGCTTTAAAGGATTTAATTTGGGGTGGGATAGGACCAGAGAGAGAGTTATGAGACAAATCAAGTGAACGTAGAGTCGTAGCATTGAAGAGATGAGAAGGAATGATATTGGAGAAGTTATTGTGAGATAGAGTGAGTCGAGTTAACGAGTCAAGAAGACCGAGTTCGGAAGGGATGTAACCAGTAAGGCTTCTATTTGGGAGGATAAGAGAGATGACTCGGCGATTTATGCAAGTAATTCCATGCCAATGGCATGGAGTTGGATCAGAATCGGACCAGGAGGCAAGAACTTGAGTTGGGTCAGTGGTAATTGCAGCTTTAAGAGCCAAAAGAGCGAGACCATCAGTAGTAAGAGAGAAACAGAGTGGATTAACAAAAAGAAGAAGAAATGAAATGATTATCTGAATCGAATTCAGTATCATTTTCGATTGTTTTTAGAGATTTTGATTAAAAATCAGTAATGGGTCATTTGAGAAAAAATATAGAGAATGCAACGAGTAATTGCAGAGAACGAGAGAGTGATTTCTGGCTTCTGGGTATGGACGAAGAAGACGAAGATGAAGGATTGTTTATGGATTTGAATTTGAAGTTTGAAGTTTGTTTGGGTATATCGAGGTGTCGAAGAACATGAAACAGTGACTGTAGGCTGTAGCTATGCAAATTTGAATTCTTATGACTGCTACTATGAACCTTTGGCAGTCTCTACTGGCTTTTATTTAAAAATTAAACAATCATTTTCTTGGGAAAAAAAAAAAACATTGTATGGCTGATTTTTTTTTTTTTAAATTTAAATCTTCATGTTAAAATAAAAACATAACAATTTGAAATTTAAATTATTTCACTTTTCACTAACATTTACAAATTTAATTTAACACTAATACATCTCTTTATTTAAATTAAATGATTTTTATTATTAATTAATAATATTTAAACTCAAAACCTCAGAATCTTTAAGACAAATATTAAATTGAAACTTAATTTAAATTTAATTATCTATCAAATATTTGAAAATGTATTTCATTCTTTTTTTTTTTTTTAAGCGTTGAAAAGAAAATTAACAATGTGGAACTTGTTATAAATAAATTATTATATGTGGATATTATTTAAATATGATTGAGTATATATTTTAGAGAGATTATAGTATATGGTTATTTCAATAATGTTATATATACTAAAATCTTAATTATTCCTCAATATAAGGGAAGTTAAGATTAATCTAATAGTTAGAGTTTTGAACCCCTTTTCTATTTATATATTTTTCTCTATTTCTTTTTTTTTTACTTTATTGTTTTATATTTTATATTATTGCCTTTGATTTGCTGTATTAATAAGTCGATTTACAACACATTATTAGCACGATTTCGATCTACTATTCTTTTGAACTATTTTTTGAAAATCTATTTTCAAATCAGCAATATTCAAAGGCCTAAACAGTAATATCATAATGAATCAAATTATCAACAATACTTTTAATCTCGAAATAAATATGCATTTACTTTCGTTAAATATATGTGTTTCCGCATAAATTGATTATTTGGTATTCTAAATTCAAGTATTAGATTCCTTTAATTATCTTACATTCCTTTAATTATCCTACATGAAACGATTTAATTAATTTTTAATTAATAACAATTTTTATATTGCGGATCTTATTGTGATCCAGAAGATTAAATTTTGGATTACCATTGGGGTTGCTATTGTTTTAATATGAATCCAAGATAGATTATTTTTTATTTTTTATTTTAGACAAAAGAAATAATCTCCTTCACCAATATCAGTCACTATAGAAATATACATCCTATTATGGAGTGAGCATAGTATTATGTTTTCGTGGCTTGTCTTCTAAATTAATTAAATTTAATATTCCTGAAGAACTATAGAAATAAAAATATTTAATTTTAATTAATTACATATATAGTTTCTGAAAAACTTATATTTTAAATTTTTACAGAATTAAATAAATTAATACAGTTTCTGAAAAATTAGTATTATCTATAATTCTTAAAAAACTAATTAAATAAATAAAAAAATATAAATTTCTAAAAAATTAGTACCCTAAGTTTCTGAAGAACTAAGAATCATAAATTCCTAAAAAAACTAGTATCCTAATTTGTTAAAAAAAAAACTGATATTCTTCGTTCTTGAAAAACTAAATAAATTGTCAATAAGAATCAATTAATAAATTTAGCAGAAAGCTTAAAATCAAAATTCATTATTGGTTATTTTTGGTTTGATACACAAAATCAAAGTATGTGAAATTATTATGTTGATTAATTTCTAGTATTTATCAGTATTGATTTTAGCTTATTAACGTTTACATAGTAGCTATATTTTTTAGGTTCGTGAACTAGTTTAACATTGCATAAATGTGTATGCTTTGTAATTAAATTGTTTATCAATATTTTATTGAGTACTACCCATTGATTAGCAAGTGAACTTTACTTTTGAAATAGCATAATTTATCAATAAATAATTTTTATACGGTCGAGTATGATTGGAAATCTTAGATTTCTTGATAGAATCTTTATTCTGCTAGGGAGATAAATTTATTATTATTATTTTATTCGTGGATTTCATTTATTCCTCATGATAAAAATTCACGGAACAACAACATTAAATTCTTGGAGATTCTGGAAATTTTTGAGAGATTTTAGGTGGATTTCATATCACAAACTGAATGGAACATGCATCTTTTTCTTGAGTATTTATGCTTGATAGAGATTTATTTAGAGGTTTGGAGAATTTTTGCTTGTCACAAAATATGTTGTATTGAACATGCAGTTCAAATATTGAACCTATAGTTCAATAATAAAACCTTGAAGGTTTGATATGATATGTCATTACGCATATTATATATACTCTCTGTTTACAACTTGTACATAAATGTGAGCCTAATATTTTTCATATGCGAGTTTTTGGTTGTGCTATGTATGTACTGATAATATCATCTTAATGTGTGAAAATGAGTCAACATAAAAGACTTGAAATTTATTTTAAAGAGGCACATTTTTCGATATTAGGGGGAGAGAAAAACACATGTTAGTGCTAAAAAATGTCGATAAATTTCTTGGAAGAAAGACTGTTTAAATAGTTTTGACCCATGTACAAGTTGAAATAAACTAAAAGTTTAGAAAATAATACAGTTGCAATAAATTGCAACTCAACTTCTAGATGCATTTATAGATGCCAAAAGAGTGACAAAATCTCATATTTCAGCTGCTAATATCCCAGTAAGAGTTGTGGTTCCTATTAAAAATAGAAAATCAATCGAGCTCGACACAATCCAGAAACGTAGACAGTAAATTGGAACTAAAGATAAAAATCCCCGGATAAGAAAAGCAGCGTCACTAAGAAAATCTCCTGAAGAGAAGCCTATTGAAGAGAAAGATCTCAGTCAAACAGTTATAGCCAATAACGAGACAAAGACTGAGACAACAGAACAAATAGATCCTCTATATATGGCTCATGGAGTCGATAATTAGATGAATGAAAATTATAATATCTCGATTAATTTTGTGATACAGGAGAAAGATTTGACAAAAATTCATTTATCGTTGACGATGAATTTGCCTCAACAGTAACTCTTGCTGTCTCAAGAGACAATGTAGATTCAGAACCTATGAATATAAATAAATGTCAGCATAGACATAATCGGTCATCATGGAAAAAGGTCATTCAGGCTAAGCTATACTAGCTATTTAAACGCATGGTATTAGAACTTGTTATGCTGACCCCAAAATGTGAAACAAGTTGGGTAAAAATGAGTATTTGTCCAAAAGGGTAATGAGAATAATGAGGTGGTAAGATATAAAGCTATGCTAGTTACCCAGGATTTTTCGCAGAGACTTGATATTGACTATAAGGAAACTTATTCTCCTGTTAAAAATATGATCACATTCCGTTATTTGAATAATATGATAGTTAAAGAAAAACTTGATATGTGCCTTATGAAAATTATATTTATATGAAAGTCTCAGAAGGACTAAAGATACTAAAGATGAATGCACTTCAAACACATGACATGTATTTCATTAAATTGCAAAGATCCATGTATAGATTAAAACAATCTAGACGTATGTGGTATGATCATTTGAGTGAATCTTTATTGAAAGAAGGATATATGAATGATACACTATGTTCATATGTATTCATAAAAAGGCCACAAAATAGTTATGTTATTATTGTAGTATATGTTAAAGATCTAAATATCATTGGGATTTCTAACGAACTCAAAGAAGTATGTACCTATTTGAAAAGTGAGTTCGAGATGAAAGATTTAGAGGAAACAAAATTTTGTATTGGCCTGCAGATCAATCATTTATCCCAAATAGTCCTAATACACCAATCTATTTATGTGGAAAATGTACTTAAGCAATTTTGCGTAGATAAATCATTTCCCTTAAGCACACCAATAGGTAGTCCGTTCACTGAAAGTGAATAAAGATTCTTTTAGACCTAAAGAAGATAACGAAGAGTTATTTGGTCTTGAAGTACCATAGTTAATTGCATTAGGCCTGATATTACATTTACAATAAATTTCCTAGCTAGGTATAACTTTACACCTACCAAGAGATATTGGAGTGGTGTAAAACACTTATTGCATTATTTTCGAGGGCTATTGCGTTATCTTGCGGATGATAGTTATTTACTTGATTCCCATAATGATAGATTTCGGACTGGTTATGTGTTTGCTTATAGTGGTATTGCAATTTCATGGAAGTTTGTAAAACGACCTATGATCATAAAGTACTTCAATAGAAGATACTCCTATTATGTTATTTAAAATTAACGCAACATGTATTGCACAAATTAAAATGGATATATCAAAGATGACCGAATTAAATATATTTTACTCAAATTTTTTAATATGCATAAATTCCAATAGTGTGATAAAATATATATCCACCAAATTCACTCGGATGATAACATAGCAGACTTATTTACTAAGTCCTCATCTAATGTCATATTGAAACAACTTGTTTTATTGATTGATATGCGCTGTCTTAAAATGTTGTTCTCATAAGGGGGAGCTAATTAATATAAGATTGTACTCTTTTTCTTTAGTCAAGTTTTTGTCCCACAAGGTTTTCTTGACCAAATGTTTTAATGAGGCAATCTGTGCAATGACAAAATGACACATGAATTGTACTCTTTTCTTTAACTATATTTTTTCCCACTGGGTTTTTCTAATAAGGTTTTTAACAAAATATATTCATGACGCAAGTAATATTTAAGGGAGAGTGTTATAAATAAATTATTATATATGGATTCATTGAGTATATATTTTAGAGATATTATAGTATATGGTTATTTCAGTAATATTGTATACACCAAAACCTTAGTTATTCCTCTATATAAAAGAAGTTAGGGTTAATACAATAATAAGAGTTTCAAACTCATTTTTCTATCTACATATTTTTCACTATCTCTTTTCCTTCTCTTTACTTTCTTGCTTTATATTTCTTATTATTACCTTTGATTTGTTGTGCTAATAAGTCGATTTACAACAATACTTTAAATTTTATTATAATTAATTTTTTATTTGATAAATCAATTTCTAATTTTAATTATCAATTTAATTTGTTTTATTTTACTTAAAACTTGTAAAAATGAAACCATTATTTAATATCAAATTGTTTAGCACTATTTTTTTATAAATAAATAAAATAAGAATTCAAGGAAAAAATTTATCCTGGTTTGATTTAAAATTATTTAATTATTTTAAATATCAAATTATCTAATTCAATACTATAGACACTATATATATTAAGTTTTTACAGGTAATTAGAAATTTTCTCATTTAAAAGAAGAAGAAGAAGTAGTGGTAGTGAATTGAAAATTGTGATTTATTTTCTTACTTTCGGTAAAAAGTTAAATCAAGTATCATGAAAAAGCAAAATGATGAGTAGTAGCATGTGTTAGGTGCATGAACTATGATTACAAATTGATAATGCCTTATAATTTTGAGGGAAAAGTCTTAGGTAGTTACAAGAAGAAAAAAAAAAATTGTGAAATTAAGTAAAATAATATAGCAATGGCAATATATACTTTTATGAACTAGCAATTATTCTTCTCAAATTTGACAAATCAATTTGTGAAAGATATAAAGGGATGGAGTAATTCATGTTAGTAATAATCACAATGATTATGTGAGAAAGTTGTTGGATGATAATATGGTAATTAAATCCTTGGTTGAATTATAATTTTGTAATTATTTCATGGTATTTTTTATGTGAGTTTTTTTAATCATTTTCCCACTTTTGTTAAAAAAAAAAATTGAAATTATTTAATGAATATAGATGTATGCTTTTCTATCTTAATTTTTCTTTTTTCTCAAATTCTTTATTTAAATTTGGAAACCCATTGATAATAGCTAAATATGATACTAAATCCTTCATCTCAAAAAAAAAAAAAATATATATATATATATATATACACACACACACACACATACTAAATCCTTAATATAAAACTCAAATCAGAATATATAATATCACTTATGCAATAGTTTATATATTCTAAATTTTTAGAATTTATTCTACAAGTACAAATTAAATACTTGTACAGTTCTTACAGAGATCATAGGATATGATCTCTGACCATAGTTAAGTGTAGCTTTGAAATGCTTATATTTCTTGTAAAAGTTATTGAAGTACAATTTTTTTTTTCATATTTCTTAAGTTAATTCCATGACAGAATGTTTATCCTACTCTGAATGTTTATATTTTAATAATTAAATTATTATTTCTTTTCTATACATTCTTTGAAGAAATAAGCTCTCTAACTTAATTTTTAAATGTACATTTAAATATAGGTGATATTTAGTAAAATTAAAAATTAAGTACTGAATTTTAAGTATTAAATAATATAAGTGATATAGTTTTTAAAATGTAAATTATTTAATAATTGATTGTATTCAGTAGAAATTTTAAGTTAAATATTTTAACTTACCAATTTAAGTGCTTTTTAACTTAATTGAAAATTTTAAGTTGAAGTTATTTTATATTATCAAACTATCTTAAAATTAATAAGTGTTAAAAATATTAAATTAAGTAATAAGTTGAGTTATCAAACACCTCATAGTCTCACGATAAATATATATACAATTTGAGTAATAGGTTTAAATTTAATTTTTTTTAATACTAAAACAAAACTTAATTTTTAAATATGAATAGAGATTTTAATATTAATGAAATTAAAAAAAAAAAAAATTCCATATTGTTATTAGGTTAAAATATAAGTGGAGACATTTTAGTTTGTTATTTGCAATCTTGTCAAATCCGATACTGGTCGAAAATATAAAAATGCAACTTTACCCGTCTTGAACTTGCACCTATGGGGGCATGTAGATATGATGTTTAACCGTCTATCTTGAACAACAATATGAATTGTTGTTCCACACTTTCACTAAACATGTATTTGAAATTACTCTTTGGAGTTAAATTTTTTTTTTATTTAATTGATTGACTGTTTTTTTAAATTTGTTTTTAGAAAAATATTAATTTACTTGCTTATTAAATAAAACAGTTTTAAAAATAATATAAATTTTTTTTTATTGAAAAACGCTTTTATGAATCCAAACGGGACCAAAGTTATATTATATATTTTATATACACAAAATCTTATAAAAAGTTCAATTTGATTTTTTTTTTTCATAATTTCTTTTAGTAATAATAAAATTTACCTGTCTTAAATTATTTTGTCATATTTATCAAAATTATTCTAATTTAATTTACATCAATATATATAAAATTCTTGTAATTCATAATTGTATTTTGACTAATTTTTATTATTATGCAACATTAATATTGTAAAATTTTAAATTTAAATAATTAATTTACATGAAATTATTATTTTAAAATTTGATTAATGTTATTTTAATAATTAACTTATAAATTCTAATAAAAATACTTATTTTAATTTTTTTGTGATTACTAATAAAAAAATTTTAATTCATGTATTTTATATAATTTTTAATATTTATTTAATTTTGATTCAATCTTTGTCCAATCTCAAATTTATGATTCTCTGTTTTTATATATATATATAAAAGAAAGGAAGAAAGAAAACCTTATGATGTGGGGCTCTATTTTAAGCGAAGAAGGTAAAAAGAATAAAGCTGTTGATAAGTGGTGGGTAGGGACAGCATTATAAATGTGTGATTACATGTCTTTTTTTTTTTTTGGGTGTGTCAGAATACTATTCAACATTCAAGCAGAAGGACACATGCAAACATGCCTGTGAGTTTTAACTTTTTCAGTTTCCACTAACAAGGCCAGTTTGGTCATTTTCCAATAGCAATTAGTAAGATATTCAAAAACCATAGGAAACAGACAACTAAAAAAAGTAAAAATTTGTATCGCCCAATCATTTCTAGTTTCCACTCATTGCTTTTAAGAGAATATATGCTTTTTAATTAAAAAAAAAAATAATGTAGATTTATATACATATATAAAAGTTTATGTAAATTTGAATTTATATGATCATAACAAGCCAAGAATGAGATGGGGCCTTGGGATTCATAGCCTGTGAATTGTGATTTACCTACCATTAATTGACATTTCAAATTTGTATTAAACCTTCTTGGAATCTTGTAAGGTTTGTACTTGAACAAAAATTAATGGTAAGCTCTAAATAGATTTGTAGAAATGGACAATATAGAAAAACATCTATTGGTAAAATGCATCAAGAATCAAATTAGGAAATTAGATATGTTGGTTTTGGTAACGTTGAGATTATTAATAGTATTCCTCATACCAAATGCCAACAAAGCTATAACTCATCAAAAGCTTATCTATGACGGAAGATCCTTTTTGAACACTATTAATAACCAGAACGTGGATCTGATACTAGAGTAAGAACAATCAAAGAAGTCTTGGCTGTAAAAAATGAGATAAAGAAATTTGAATTCCATTTAATTGGTCATCAATTTACAGTACGAATGGACAACTCTACTTTTCCAAAAATTTTAAAATTTAAAAATAAGTCCATTCCAACTAAGCAACTTCTGAGATTGAAGGACTGGTTTGCATATTATGATTTTTCTATTGAACATATAAAAGGAGACAACAATATGATCCCTGATCTATTATCTCGACCTCAACAAGTTCAAGCTATCTTATCTACTTCAACTTTTCCTCTTATTTTCATGGCTTCCTCTGCTCCAGTATCCTCCGCTCCTCTAAATGCCTCAATAAAGAAAGATTTCCCTCCAAACACTCATTTCACCTCTCTTGAACAGATACAGCTTTATGCCAAGAATCATATCTTCCTGTTTCTCTCCAAAGTCATGGAATACATGAATCTCCCTACTCAGCCCACTTCCTTTTTTAAAGATTATCCTTTCCTTATTCCTTTTCACCTGAAACCTTCTCAAGGTTTGTTACCCTTAGAATTATGGTGTATCTGGTGTCTTACAGTCTTATACTCCATAGCAGTGGAAATTCCAGTCATGGAAATGTATCATTTTCTTCATGAAGCTCAAGAGTGTGATTCTCTTCTCTGGACTCTTTTAGAATGGTTTGCTCCGCTGTCATGGTGGCGTAAAGATCTCCAAAGAATCATTGAACAAGAAAAGTTATGGACAAGTTCTGCTCATCATTTCAGTACATGTACTATTTACATTCTGCACCGTCCATACTTTCAGAATCCCGAAAAGAAGTTCTGGACCAGCAATGAAGTCTATGCATGGAGAAATTTTACTGAACCCATCCATCAGGAACAAGACAAGATTAGGCTCAAAAATTTTCTGTGTTGCCTTAATGGATATGACACCAATAATCAGCCCATCTGCTCCACAGTTGTCTATCCTACAGGTCCCACTACAATTCATATGATGCCTACTACAGTTTCAATCCGTGACTCTCAGCCCGCTGGACCTTCTCACTCAAAGTCACCTCCTCTTGTTGAAAAAGAAAAAGATGAAGACATGAGCACATGGCCTCCAGAATATTTCCAAGACTCTCAGGACCCATATGAACAGTTAGGTCCTTGGTACAAGAATCTGTATGGAAAAATAGACTCAGATGACTCAGACTATGACAACTTTAATCTCTCTCCTAGTCAACATGATTAAAGCTGTCTGCCACCTGCCACTTATACATGTTTAATTATGTGTGTAATAATATGTGGGCAATAATGTAATTTTATTTTTCTGTTTATTAGATCCTCTCAGTATATAAGAGGACTTAGTCTGTATTAAGAGGGGAGCTTTTCTCTGAACCTATTTTGTGAAATAATATAATGGCTTTCTAAATTCTCTCTCTTCTTTCCTAATGTTTGAATAATGTTAATTCTATTTGATTGTTCTTACTCTAGTATCATATCCATGTTCTGGTTATTAATAGTGTTCCAAAAGGACCTCCCGCCATAGATAAGCTTTTGATGAGTTATGCCTTTGTTGGCATTTGGTATGAGGAATACTATTAATAATCTCAAGGTGGTATTAGAGCCTAAAGGAAAGAATAATCTGATAGGATTAATATTAGGATAACAAAAGGAAAGAAACTCTTTGTTATGGCAGAAACCCCTTCTTCATCCAGTCTTATAAAAATGTCCTCATCTCTTTCTCTTCCAGATTCTTACCTTAGCTTCTAAAATTGAAAATCTTGTGGAATATTCATATGTTCCAGATGATGCTCAGATTGCAGTTTCTTCTCTTCCTCTCTTAAATCCTTATAATGTTTATAGAAGAACTCAGTCAATTACTCACAGCATTAGAATTCTTATTTCAACCAGAAGACCCACTGTGAAAGAATATGTCCAGTCTTCCATATTGGATCAGTGTTCTCTGCAGGCCACAAGTGCTGAACAATATATAACTCTTGAGATTCCCCCTACTCTTATTAATAGGTGGAAACAAGAAGGTTACACTCATTTCCATTTGGGTGCTGTTCGAATAGTCCTTTCCTTTCATGGCAGAAAAGGTCTACCAGTCACTGCAAAGATGAGTCTCTTAG